>JAAAKG020149443.1:0-10050 GCA_010014905.2 Druon quercuslanigerum
CCCCTCACTGCCTCTCATGCCTCGCGTCTAAGTTCTGAAAATTCGCCATTTCTCACTACAGGAGTTGACCGAGCCTGGAATGAGACCTGCTGATTAGCTGTCATCGTCGCTTTGAGGTTCGAGCATTCTGACTGGTAGTATCTGTGATGACCAATCGCATGATTTGATACGGAGAGTCTCCGCAAAGGTTCAGCCATTCCACCGCACTCAATCGGATGAACGAAAACGGACTCACTACAGTGGTCCAACGTAAACATTGCTCTCGATAACTGTATTTGTTACTGTCAAACTGACTACGATTTTTCAACATAGTAAGTGCCTGTGTTGAATATACCGAAAACGCGCTTGTCGAAAAAAATGTCCCCAGTAATCAGTAAGGTTAAAGTCAGCAATCATCGCGCTTACTGTTTCTTAGTGTATATATTATCAGTTCAGTGATATAACTAAAAATTTCGAAACTAACCTCAGAACAAAACTGTTTAGGCGGTGCTTTGCAGAACAAAAAATTAGATTTGTATATTTCCAGGCATCAAATCCAATACATAAGTCAAGTTAGCGTTTGTTTTGCATTACTATATTCGCTAAATCAAAATCAGTGGATTCTCACTTATTTCTCAGCAGCATACTTTTCACTGATGATGAATCAGCGGAATTTCTAGCCATTGACTATATATTCCCTTAGATGGCGTGGCTTTCATATATAGTTCAGCATACCACTGACTTTCGATGAAAAAACAGGTTTTTATTTATGTCATAACACATTCTTTTAGATTCGAAAGATCTTCCTAGAGGCATTTTTCTTTTCTCCTGAAGCTAATCTCTTTATAACATCCAACAAGAGATTTGAACAAAAGAAAATTGCCGCTAGGAAGATCTTTCGAATCCAAAAGAGTAAGTTATAATAAAAACAAATAACTGTTTGTTATCCAAAGTCAGTTTTATGCAGAACTGTATAAAAAACTTACGTAATCTAGAGACTGTCTAATTAACTATCTAATCAATTCAGTGAAAAGTGTGCTCCTGAGAAACAATTGAGAATCCACTGATTTTGAATCAGGGAGTAAATTCACACCAAACAAACGATAACTTAAATTACGCATTGGATTCGATTCCCAGAAGTACACAAATGTAATTTTCTGTACTGCAAATCACCGCTCAGATCATTTTTTTCAAGGTTATGTTCCAGATTTTCTAGTAATATCTCTGAAATATCTGGATTCAGCTGCTTGAAATCTATAATAAAACCATGGGTCGCCATCATATACTTACGAATACGATTTTCTTGGGTTATGTGGAAAACCAATCGCCAAAGGTGTTAATTTGACCTCAGATTCGGAGTCAGCGACTGAAAATATGTAGAAATACATTTGTCTCGCAAAAAGTACTAGACTTTTTTATTTTTGTGTGTGGCTAGGATATTTTTGGCTGGAAAATAATTCTGTATTAGTAGCATAATTTCCCAATCACATTTGTAGACTAAATTCATTTCTTGCATCTGATTAGTAAAACAAAAGACAATCTCCTCATTGCATGGGATACAAATGGAGCATCGTTGAAGAAAAGCATTTTCCAGTATAACATCAGTTTACTGAAGTATAGAAAATGTACTACTAAATGTTCATTGCCTTTGATATTTTGTGCTGAAACTTTTCCGAACTTAATTTCTGTTTTTAAAGTTACTAACGTAATTTTCTAATATATATGCAGTGAAATGAACTAAAATAGAGCCAAAGCTGCCAAGGGGGCATAGCTGGAGGCTCCAGGAGGTGGTCAAAATGAAAAAGAAAGGAACAGCGAAAGAAATCATACTCTGCACCATAGAAGAAATTCTAAATTATATGCACAAGCCCACAGGAATAATAAAAACACCCAAAATAAGGAAAACACCTCTGACGAATTTAACCAAACCTTCCTCGGGTACCTTTAACTAAAAAGTCCATTAATAGTTCAATCAAAAACACTTACCACAAACACTTTTCCAAAAATGCCACTATCTATATTAAAAAGAATCACTCCAGAAAACTTTTTAAGACTCTAGTTAATTTATTTATTTCAACAAGAATATTCGACGATCCGTAGGAACTATCCCTGTCATATTTAACGAAACAAGTTTCACCTTCCATCATTTAAAACGCTAAAAGATATTAAAAATTAATAATAATTACCTCAGATCCAGTTTCACCATCCGTCGAGTAGCACCGCTGTAAATCACACTGATTCTCACGTCTCACAAACGTGAGATGAGTTGCCACAGGGCACGATGAAATAAGAATGACAGGCCTGCGAAACCCTCGTGTGTCTTGAGGACACAAAGAGATCCAAGGATGACGGCTTTCTGTATCCATATCGCAAGTGCCTGCGCATATTCTTGGCACGCTGTTATAACGTTAAGGTTACGAACCAGTGGTAGATTCGTACCTCCGCGAACACCGATCACACGGTACGTGACAAGTGCCGCCTCCGACTGGCCGCTGGACAACTGGCCGCCGTGACAACTAGCCGCGAGGACAACTGGCCGCCGGGACATCTATCTGCCAGCCGTAGTCCCCAACATTTTCGTCTGAAATGACTTGAACCGAAAGGTGCGAACACTGTAAATGTGTTTGTTGACTTTTTATCAGGGATCTCTCTCAAATAAGTTTTAAACAACTTTATTTGTTAAAACTATTTGAATTTATTGGAACAATTTTTTTCCCTGTAAAGCGTGGAAAGCTTTCGAACTGCATCTTTCTTTGGGATTTTGGCCTGGACCGAAGTTGTTGTTCCTTGAAGACCATGGTTCAAAATTTGCTGGGGAGTCTCCATTGTTTCTGCAGCCCTCCTTTTAACTCCGCACATAATTTTCGAAACCGCCAACCCTGCTGCATTCGAATCGTGGATGTGTTCGTGGTGTTGTTTAACGACCTATAATAAACATGTAATTTTATGACTCGAATATATTTTGTTGCATTCGTTATGTAAAGAATAAGAACCAAGAACTTACCTCTCACGTAGCATTACACGTGTGTACGCGACATTTGCAACCAAAGTACCTCTGATCACACCTCCAAAATGTTTTTGTCTCATCAGCACTTAATTTGTCAAAAACGAACTGATGTCCTTGAAAACGAAATTTTTCACGATTTCGTTAAAGTAACTTACTCCATTGCTTTCAACACTATTTCATGCACTTGTCCACAACTTGTTCATTAACCAGTCTAAATGAAACTGGTGCAAACGAGCACGAGAGTGCCCCTTTTATACAAAATTTGTCAAATGTTGTAGAGCAAGAATGCCATAAGATTGACATTTGCTCATCTTTTCCGTGGTCAAAATTTCTATAAGTGAGATTATCAATTAGGTAAAGTTAGGTAAACACCTTGCGGGATTTTCGTATATTGAAAAGTATTATGGCATAAGCATGCAATTAACAAATGTGGCGCCAGTTTTCCAATGGCCAGCCGCCCATTATGAGCTGTACCTGATCGTACATGCTCTATATCTTACTATGCTTACCGAATCCTTCCTAGCTGACTGCTCATAAATAGACCAAAATTATGAAACTTTTTGAACTTTTTGAGACCGGGGAAAACCGAGATTTGACAATGAATTTATTTTTTCACCCATAAAATACTAACTTTCCATGCTTTACGCTTTAAAAAAATAACTTTTCAAGTTTTTAAGGAGAAAAAATGGTTTAAACAAATTAAAAGTTTAAACGAATAAAGTTGTTTAAAAATTATTTGAGAAACATCCCAGATAAAAATCCAACAAACACATTTGCAGTGTTCGCACCTTTCGGTTCAAGTCATTTCAGACGAAAATGTTGGGAACTACGAGGCCAGTTGTCCTCGCGGCTAGGTGTCCCGGCGGTTGGTTGGCCCGCAGCTAGTTGTCCTCGCGGCTAGATGTCCAGCGGTCAGTTGTCCGGCGGTCAGTCGGCGGTGGTCAGTTGTCCTGCTTCGGGTTTTTTGGGAAGTGTGCTATGTGGACTAGTTTAATTTAATGCAATTTAAAGTGCAGCAATTTCACTTTCCTGGAGTTTTAAGTGCAGCAATTTAAAGTACTAAAGTTTAAAATGATGCAGCTTCAAATAGAGCAGTTTTAAGGTTTGGAGTTTGAAGTGCTGCAATTTAAAGTGCTACAGTTTAAAGTACTGTAGTTTAGGAATCTATAGATTCAAGTGCAGCAGTTTAAAAGGCTAGCGTTTGAAGTTCTGTAGTTTAGTAGGTCGCAGTTAAAAGGTTTTGAGTTTTAATCAATGCAGTTTAAAGTGACTCAGTTTAAAGAGTTGCATTTTGAGATGCTGCAGTTCAGGCTGCTGCAGTTTGAAATGCTGAAGTTTGAAGGGTTGCGGAGTGAAATGCTGCAGTTTAAAGCGTTTCTTATAGGATCTATTTCAATTTTCTAACTCTGTCACAGAAATCAATTCAGATTAATTTTGGAAACCCTCTCGGGGCTTACTCGAAGTGGCCTTGTCGTAAATCCAGAGAGCCCGAACGCTTGGGAAAGCATGACTCAACCAGAAATTTAAGCAGCCTCTCTCTCGTCCCCGCTGCGTCTCTCACCCAGGCACCAATTCTCGGAAGGACATAAATCCGGACGCCTTAAATCCAAGTTCCAGTGTATTTAGATATTGTTTAGAAAACCAATTACTACAATGGGGACTTGATCTGCCATAGGCAAAATTCTTTTTGGAAATCCAACAGTATTACAGTACTGAAACAACAAAACAGTTCCTAACAAACTTAAGGAACATTCTGTGACTCAATATCTTTTATTCTTATGCGTTTTTCCAGTGATCCATTGATGCTGTATTACTAAAATTTCATGAAAAATTACCAGTTGGGTCTTTTTTATTTTGATAAAAGTTTATTTATTATTATTTTTAATATAGGGTACATTTATAGTATTTTAGACTTTGGTATTTTATATTCAAGTTCGAACACATTTATCACGTTTTGAGTTTCTGTCAAACTCACACTTCTCGTATTGAAGGCATTTCACACCTGCACAGTAGACAACTTCACCTGAAAAAGAAAATAAGACGATTAATGGGAAATTACCTGAATTGAAATTGAGAGGTTTTGTTATTCAATAAATTATTTTTTATAATAAATTCTTCTGCTACAGAAACTAATTAATAGTATTTTCCATTTTTTATACCCCATGACTGAAGTACCAAAAAAGTTCAAAACCGTTTCTATTTCACTAGGATTTTTTTAGGACAAAAGTACCGAAAAAAATGTTACTTTTAAAAAATTTCACAAGTCCTAAATTATTTTCGAGACAAAAGACTAAAGAAATTCAATTTACCAATTGCGTAAAATTTTTCCATGCTATGTTTAAGGTTCTGTTACCTACTGAGTTATCTACATCAGATAAATATCATTGTTTGGTAATTTAGATTTCCTGCAGATTCCTAAAACAATTAACTTCAGTCGGTAGTACAGATTCCTGATATGGATCAAGCTTCATGTGATATATCAGATACCTACCTTATCTACGAGTACCTAAATCGACCGATGGTAATTATCTGATGTCGGTAACTCAGTATGGAACAGAACCTTTAAATTAGCATGCAACAGAACCTTTCTCGATCGGCAAGTGTGCAGTAGCCCTGTTGCTGTAAAATCCAAAACTTTGTTTGTACTTTTTTTCTAAAAAATTCATGGTAAAACAGGACATTTGTTTACATTTGTAAAAATATATTTAAAAAATGGAATGAAACTTTTCTAGTACAGCAATTATTTAGGACTTGTTAACATTAAAACATAATAAAATTTTTTTTAATTATTATAAATTATTCTGTTTCAAAAAAATTAAGATTGAATGTTTCGATATGACAGAATCAGAGACGTTTTTTTGCTGCAAGATTGATGAAAAATAATTTTTTTTTTAATAAAAGATAATAATTTCACGAAATATCGATGTTGAAAAAATGTAAGGTTATTTAGTTATGTGCTGTCACCCTGCAAAGAATCAATAAATAAACCAATCTATCCTTTTCAATAGACTCTTTAACAGTCACTTGCAAAAATTAATCCATTTTTTTATCATTATGTATAAAGTACGGTCACGTATAGTTTATATTATTTTCGATAAAGTGATAATTTCTTTGTTGTTCAAATTGATTGTGAATTCTCTTAATTAACCACAAGGATTATAACGTTGCAGAATATTTGCAAGATTGTTGAAGATTTTTAAGGAAATTAAGAAAAATTATTTGTCAAAAATTAGTTAAAAATACACCTATATACTTGTTTTTTTAGACAGAATTGCATTTCAGTACTTTCAAAAGTGTTTTAAAGTAGCGTACTAAACATCAAGGTTAACGTCGACTTTGAACTATAATTTGAATTTTCAAATTACACCGCTTAACGAATGATTGTATGTCATTAAAAATGATTGCAGGTTAATAAAAAAGACGTGTAAATTCTAAAGTTTGACATAAAAAATGATTACACAACTTTATACACAATTCAAAACCGAAAATTTTTTTTAATGAAATGCCTTCCGACTGCACAATTTAGAATTATAATTTTTTTTAATTTGATGCAACAAATGTATTTATGTCCGAAAAAAGTACTGGTGCACCAAACAAGTTTAAAAAATTGTGACAAAATAGATAGTAGTTTCCTTCACCCCTCCTCTTGCGGAACATGGTCAAAAATAAAAAAGTTTTTGGATTTTGTTTTTTTCGAAAACGGTGGGTTTTTGTGAAAATTCATGATAACAAAAAATGTTTGGGACATCATTTCTCACAATTTATCTCATGGGGTTGATGTTATAAGACCGTAAGTTCCAAAAGTAGGCGGCGCTAAAGTCACCAAAAAAGTTTTTTAACGCTATATGACGGCCAAAAAATGTTGAGGGTTGAGAAAGTAAGGGGTATGAGGGTAAATAAGAGGAGAAAAAGTAGGGAGGGAGATGAAAATGAGGAGGGGGAGAGTCGTCAGATTCATAGGAAATTAGGATAGAGGAAGTAGGGGAAGTAAGAGGTGAGGAATTACGGGAGTAGAAAATATGAGAGGAGGTGGTAGTGGTGGAAAGTAAGGGAAAGAAAGTAATGGGTGGAGCAGTAGGAGAAGTGAGGGAAAGTCATGTAAAGGAAAAGTAGGAGAATTTCTGAAAAAGTAGGGAATGGAAAGTAGGAGGAATTATGGGAAATTGGGGAAGGGGTGGAGGAAATAAGAGAAGAGGTAGTAGGGGGAGTAATGGGGAATGATGGGAGGAAAACTAGGGGATTTAAGGGGAAATAAGAGGAAGGGAAGTAACAAGAAATTAGGGAAGGCAAAGAAGGAAAGTGAGGGGTAATGTGGGGAAATTAGGAGGACTTTTTTCTTACTATTGTAAAAATAGTTGCTTTAAAAAAAAAAATGCATATTTACTACAATGTAGTCATACCTTTAGACGATGACTTGTAACCTCCGTCAGATCCTGTATTTATTGAGCTCGGCGTAGCACATGATTGGCTTCCACATTTATTTGGACAGCACTTTTCACTAGAACTGCATTGATAGTCACTCACACATGATGGCATGCATTTGCTGACACTATTTCTCAATGGACAACTTCCTCCTTTATCTGCAACGTAAATCATAACCATCAGCTTTGAAATAAATGAAAACATTTTTTCTTGTTGACAATGATTGTTTAACTTGAACTTATTGTGACGTTTAATAAATAAATAAATAAATAGTTTTTAATTGCTCAGGAGAGCTGTATGTTTTATTGTCAATGGAAAAACTGTTCGGAATACTTTTTTAAGGGTTCTGGTGGTTTGGATTCCACCACAAGCTGTAGCTATTTTATGTATCTTATTGAAGATATTAGATGCACTTTCCGACTCCAGATAATATCAAATATTAGTATTTAAAAAAGGTGTGCGACATATCACAGGTGTAACAAAGATTTGAGGTAGCATGCCTACGGAAACTACAAAAGTATAATCTTGGTGTTTGTAAGAGATTCGGTTAATTTTTTTATTTTAAGTTTTTCATATCGTATAATATTTCCACAGAAGACCCCTGGAATCATTTTTATCTTTAAATTGGATAAAAACGCTGCAACAAGTTGATCTGACGAAAGATCAAATTTATCTGACGAAAATATTTATTTGACATGTGTGATATGTAAAACGGCTGCGCCTTGGTTCACTTAAAAACTCTCCTCTATAAATTTGAAAATCTTCGCGGTATTAATTTTTGAAATCGTTTTACTTTATTTAAATAATTTTAACCAAAAAATCATTGACCCACACTTACAGAATACATAATCTGCACTTTGGTTAGTTTATACTTTATAGTGATTAGATTTTTTTAGCTTTATGTGTTGAAAGCATCGCCCCCTACAAAATTTCGTATAACGAAATATTATTCATGTACTTCCTAAATAAAATAAATGTATTTAACATTCTAATATCAATTCCTGAAAAGTAAAACGGTGAGTACTCTTCCCGATGATGTTTTGTGTTCCCAGAGTTAACGTTGACGGCGTTGCACGCTTACTTCTAAAATTGATGTTTACGTAAATTAAAGATGAAACGATCTGAATCTTTCCAGAAATCTTTCTTTATTACTAGGGGACAAATGTCTCGTTAAAAGTTTTTTCAAACTGAAAGTTTCCTCGATAAGTTTTTTTTGGAGAGTCCATAAGAACGTAGTTACTGACCGGTCTCATTTTGAAAATAAATAATTATTAACAATATACTCTTTTGCGATTTTTGATTTTTCTGTAGATATCACTATACTATACTAAGTGTGTAAACCAAGTTTAAAACTTTTTAAAGAATATTTGGTCAATTTACGACGATTTATATTTTAAAAACTCATTGATTTTGGAGTTACAAATTTTTCAGTTTTTCATTTTTCATATCAGGAATAATTATTTGACAAGAAAAATGCAAGATGAAAATTTTTCTTTTTTCTTATTGCCTACAAGCCCATATTTTTAAAAAATTATTTTCGCGACTTTTAAAATTTGCGTCGGGCGAGTTTTTGCATCCGGTGCCTCAATTGTGTGAGTATGAAATTAAATATCTAGAAGTTTGTCCGATATATATTAATATTATAATCCAATCATGATATTCTATAAGGTAATATTCACTTTTATTTATTAATTAAGTCTTTAATATTTGGAAAAAGAATTATATTTAAAGTATTTTCAACAGAGAAACAATGAAAATCTTGTCTTGTATAATCAAAATTCTTTTGAAGCGAAAAATTAAAAAAGAATGTAAATCATTTTTTCAAAACACTTGTTTCTGGCAAAAAAAAAGACATTTTCTGACAGTCAAAACTTTTTTTATTTATAGTATACAACGCGCCTATTTATGGAATTCAAGGAATTAGCGAAAGAAAAAGATCTATTTGAATCAAATATTCTATTTTTGAATTAAATATATTTTTTCTTTTTTATACAGTCAAACATACATATGTTTGATTAAAAAAAAATTTTTGTTTGGTGATAAATTTTTGATTTAAATATATATTTTGTTCGAATTAAATAAAACTCTTGTTTAAATTAAACATTTTTTATCTTCAATTAATTGCAGATTTTCTTCCATTTAAATAAATTTTAATTTAATTAAAAAAAGAAATTTGTTCTTTTCGATAACCCATCTTTTTTGCTATAGTAACAGTCACAGGTATAGATTAGAGGTTAGAAAATACTCTGAGAATCTTAAGGCTCGAAATAAAGCCTTTAATCTTTTTAACAGGGTTGAGAATATCACAAGAAAATAAATTTTCTTTGAAGTTTCAATTAAATCGCTGCGCTGGATAGGTCCCAGATTTCGAGCAATTTTCGCAAAATGAACACTTCCATTTTTCACACAGTATGTCTGAATTTACGCAAAAATAAAACTCGCGACGATCGGGAATTGGTGGAAAACCAAGCCTTTACTAGTTCGCCCAATGTAACTTGCAAATTTCCAAGGCTTCGTTTAGGTATAGCCTTTACATTACTGCTTACACATTCCGCGACAAACACGCCAGGCCCACTCAACTCAATGGTAGAAATTTGAAGAAGCACAGCGCCAACAGTTGGCCGCAACTTGAACTAAAATAT
>JAAAKG020149444.1:0-10050 GCA_010014905.2 Druon quercuslanigerum
AGATCCCAGCGGAGATAGAGACATTTTTTCACAATCTTAAAAATTATCAATATTTTAACAATATTGATATAGACCAGAAGACAAACAAAATTAACATCTAATATTAATAACAAAAAGTTGAATTTTTTACTAAAAAATATGATCTTTTAAACAAAAATATTAATTTAGTACCAAAAAAGATTTTTTTTTTAAATACAAGAATTCTACATCAAAATTTGAACTATTAACTAAGGACGAAAAAGTTTTTAATTAAAATTATGAATTAACCATCAAAATAGAAATTTTTTATTCAATACAGGAGTTCTGTTTCAAAAAGTTATTCTTTCAATTTAAGTTAAAAAATTTTTAAATCAAAAGATGAATCTTCAAATACAAACAAAGAATTTTGAATCCAAAAGATTAATTTACTACTAAAAATGACAATTATTTTATAAAATTCAAGAATCCTCAAATAAAAAAGTTGATTTATTAAGAAAGAAAGAAAAATACAAAGTTTTGGATTGGTTGGACAGTATTTTAACTTAAAAACCTAGTTACTAAATTTTTAAACAAAAATATGAATTGAAAAAAGTTTAATTTTTGGCCGAAAAAAACAGGAAATTTATCAATTTTAGGAATTCTCAACTAAGAAATTAAATTTTCAACTAAAAAAATTTGTTTTTAAACAAAATGATTAATTTACCACTAAAAAAGACTAAAAACTAAAAAATTTGGCGCAAAATTGATTTTTTAGCTAAAAAAATAAATTTTGCGTCAAATGGATCAATGTTGTACCGAAACCCAAAAATATGATGTAATAACTAAAATTTAATTTTCTGCCATATAGTATAACATTAAAAGAAATTCAATTCTCCACAAAAAAGACAATTTTTTTTATAAATAATAACATTATTATATTTTTAAAAATATCTGATTATTAAATAAATGGTTGAATTCTAATGCAAGAAATAAAATTTTCTGACTAAAGTTATAAAACTTTAAACAAAAATACATTTTATAAAAAAATGAACTTTTTTGACCATGAAGATTGGTTTTTTTATTAAAAACACGAATTATGAGAATACTACGTGAATTTTTATACATGTTCTTGAGTTTTGAATTGCAAAATATGAAAAAATTTAATTTTAAACCAAGAAAATAAACTTTTAACGACAAACAGATTCAATTTTCTGAAAAAAAATATTTTACCGAAAATAAAAGTGATATTCATTTGAAAAATACGAATTTTTAACAAAAAAGATCAATCTAAAATAAAGAAATAAATTTAAACAGAAATAGAATATTTATATTCCTAGTTAAAAAAATAATCATAGAATCTTTTGATTTCAAAATTCTTCTATTTTGAAAGTAAATTAATCTTTTTGGCTAAAAATTTCTTCGTCTTTAGTTGAAAATCTAACTATTTGGTTCAGAATTCCTAATTTTATAAATTTGTTTATTTTGATAGTAAATTAATGTTTTTGTTTAAAAAATCATCTTTTTGAGTTAAAAATTTAATTTTTTGGTTCAGAATTCTTTATTTTTCTAAAAAGTTCGTCTTTTTAGTACTAAATTAATTTTTTTGTTCAAAAATTTATCTATTTAGCTTAAAAATTTAACTTTTTGTTTTTTAATTCTTGAATTTGGTTAAAAAAGGTGTTTTTGTTATTTGATTATTATGTTTAAAAATTTAGTAACTAGGTTTTTAAGTTAAAATACTGTGCAACCAATTAAGATTTTTTTCTTTTTCTTTCTTTCTTAACAAATGAACTTTTTTATTAACCGATTCTTGAATTTTATAACAAATTTGTCATTTTTAGTAGTAAATTAATCTTTTGGATTCAAAATTCTTTGTTTGTATTTGAAAATTCAACTTTTTGGTTCAGAATTCTTAATATTTCTAAAAATTTCGTCTTTTTAGTGGTAAATTATTCTTTTTGCTCAAAATATCTACTATTTTAATTAAAAATTCCACTTTTTGTTGTTATAAATTTTGAATTTTGCTAAAAATCTTTCACCTTTTTCAGTTTTCTACACGAATGTTCATTTTCAAACAAAAAAGATAAATTTCTCATCAGTAATTTATTAATATTATTAATAATAGTAAAGTATTCTTGTGTATTAAAAATTCATTACTTTAGTTACAATGTCAAATTTGTGTCGATAATTCTATAATTTCATTGAAAAATCGCCTTTTCTTCGTAGTAAATAATTCTTTTTGTTAAAAAAATCATCTTTTTTAGTTAAAAATTTAACTTTTTGGTTCAGAGTTCTGGAATTTAATGTTATACTATATGGCAGAAAATTAAATTTTAGTTGTCATATCATATTTTTGGGTTTCGGTACAACATTGATCCATTTGACGCAAAATTGATTTTTTTAGCTAAAAATCTAACTATTCCGTTAAAACTGCATCGTTCTTGGTTGAAAATTAAACTACTTATTAATAAATTAACCTAAGATCAAATGCTTTAATTGAAAAATAAACTGTTTTCTTACAGCTATGTTCATTTTTATTAAAAATTGATTTTTTTTCTGAAAATTTAATAATTTGGTTGGGAATTCAACTTTTCTTTTAACAATTAAATTATTTTCTTTAAATTTTAATAATTTGTTTAAAAATTCATCTCTTATGGTTCATACAATTTCATTGTTAAATTTGAATGTTAAACATTAAAAGAGAATGTAAGTTTCGCTGTATTTTGGATCGTTCATGAAGATATTCTTTTTATTTGTTGTTGTTAAAAATGCAATAAATTTCGCACAAACTAACTTTTTTGCTAAAAATTAAAATTTTTTTAATTAAAATTAATTTTTCAGCTGTTTAGTCAAAAATGCGTCTGTTTTGTTAAAGTTTAAAAACTTTGTTTAAAAAAATGTGAATATTACCCTCTTTAGTCTGAAATTCGTTGTTTTTTGTTTAAAAATAGATTTTTTTATTTTAAAACTTAATTGTTTCATTTTTGGTTCAAAATTTATCCTTTATTTGTCAAAAATTCAACTTTGCTGAAAATAACTTTTTGAAACAGAAAATTTAACGATTTAATTTTTAGTCAAATACATTTTTTAGTTGTAAATTCAACCGTTTAATTAAAAATCCATTTTTTTTATTGTAAATTGATTTTTTTGGTTAAAATTTTTATTTTTTTTGCTATAAAAGTTAATTGCTTTTAAAAAAATGTTAATTTTGAGCTTGAAGACTTAAGGTTGGAAAATAAACATTCCTTTTATTGTTCAAAATTAATTTTTTAAACCGCTGAACAACTATATTTTTTAGTTTAAAACTCGTTTATTTTGTTGAAATTAATTCTTTGAATTTAAAAATTTAACGATTTTAATTCCAGTTGCAAATTTATCTATCTCAGTTAAAATTTAACCATTTTGTTGCATATTTCACTTTTTTAATTATCAATTTATCTCTTAGGTTTAAATCTTCGGTTGAGGATAAAATTATTTAAAATTCTTCTGTTTTGGGTGAATTTAACTGTTAAAATTGTTTTTTAATTAATTTTTTAACTGGAAATTTAACTATTTTACTTTTTAATTTTTTGGTTGAAAATTCATCATTTTTTATTAATAATGCAAATGTTATTGTATTAATAATTCTGGTTTGGTTCGCAATTCAACATTTTTGTTGGAAAATTAAACTATTTGGATGAAAATAAACTTTTCTGTCAAGAATCAAACGGGTTGAAAGTTCAATTTATATTCCTAATCAAAAGAATAATCATAGAATCTTTTGATTTCAAAATTGTTCGTTTTTCGATGAATATTCAACTATTTGGTTCAGAATTTTTGATGTTTTTAAATTCTTCTATTTTGAAAGTAAATTAATCTTTTTAACTAAAAATTTCTTCCTCTTTAGTTGAAAATTCAATTATTTGGTTCAGAATTCTTTATTTGTCTGAAGAGTTCGTCTTTTTTCTATTTAACTTAAAATTTTAACTTTTCGTTTAATAATTCTTGAATTTGGTTAAAAAGGTGTTTCTGTTATTTTATTATTCTCGTATATTAAAAATTCATCTTCTTCCGTTGCAAAGTCAAGTTTTTAGTTGTGGATTCTTGAATTTTATTGAAAATGCGTCTTTTTTAGTAGTAAATTAATCTTTTGGATTCAAAATTCTTTGTTTGTATTTGAAAATTCAACTTGTTGGTTCAAAATTCTTGTCTTTTTTAAATTCTTTTATTTTGATAGTAAATTCATCTTTTAATTAAAAAAATTTTCGACTTTAATTGAAAGCATAACTTTCTGAAACAGAAATCCTAAATTAAATAAAAAATTTCTATTTTGATGTTTAATTGATCATTTTTAATAAAAACTTCTTTGTCCTTAGTTCATAGTTTAAATTTTAATTTAGAATTCTTGTATTTAAAAAAAAAATTCTTTTTTGGTAGTAAATTAATCTATTCGTTTAAAAAATCATATTTTTTAGTTAAAAATTCAACTTTTTGGTTCAGAATGTTTTATTTTTCTAGAAAATTCGTCTTTTTCGTTGTAAATTAAACTTTTTGTTTAAAAATTTTTCTGTTTTACTTAGAAATTCAACTTCTTGTTACATACTTCTAGAATTTTCTAAAAAACGTTTTTTTGTTATGTTTATATATTATTCTTGTTATTGCAATTTTCTCTTTTTCCGTTGAAACCTCAACTTTTTAGTTCGGAATTCTTGAATTTTATTGAAAATTCGTCTTTTTTAGTGGTAAATTAATCTTTTTGTTCGAAAACTAATTTTTTTAGGTAAAAATTTGATTTCTAAGTTGAAAATTCCCAAATTTTATAAATTTCCTGTTTTTTCGGTCAAAAAATTATGCTTTTTTTAATTCATATTTTTGTTTGAAAAATTATTAACTAGGTTTTTAAGTTAAAATCCTGTCCAATCAATCAAAAAATTTGTCTTTTTTTATTTCTTAACAAATCAACTTTTTTAGTTAGGGATTCTTGAATTTTATAAAAAAAATTTGTCATTTTTAGTGGTAAATTAATCTTTTGGATTCGAAATTCTTTGTTTGTATTTGAAAATTCAACTTTTTGGTTCAAAAGTTTGGTTTATATTAAATTCTTCTATTTTGATAGTAAATTCATCTTTTAATAAAAAAAAATTTCGACTTTAATTGAAAGCATAACTTTTTGAAACAGAATTCCTGAATTAAAAAAAATTTCTATATTGATGGTTAATTAATCATTTTAATTAAAAACTTCTCCGCCCTTAGTTGATAGTTTAAATTGTGATTCAGACTGATTAAATATTTTAAAATATTCTTTTTTGGTAGTAAATTAATCTCATGGATTAAAAATTCATCTTTTTTAGTTAAAAATTCAACTTTTTGTTCAGAATTCTTTATATTTCTATAAAATTCGTCTTTTTAGTGGTAAATTATTCTTTTTGCTCAAAATATCTACTATTTTAATTAAAAATTTTACTTTTTGTTCTTATAAATTTTGAATTTTGTTAAAAATGTTTTTTTTGTTAGTGTATTAATATCTTTTACTCAAAATCCATCTTTTTCCGTTTTCTACACGAAAGTTCATTTTCATTCAAAAAAGATAAATTTCTCATTAGTACATTATTAATTTTATTAATAATAGTTAATTATTCTCGAGGATTAAAAATTTATTTCTTTAGTTAAAATTTCAAATTTGTGTCGATAATTCTATGATTTAATTGAAAATTTGTTGTTTAGACTTCTGGAATTTAGTTAAAAATGTTTTTTCTAGTATATTAATCTCGTTGATTAATCTTTTGGTTTCAAAAGTCTTTGTTTGCCGTTGAAAATTCAAGAAAAAAATTTCAAAATTCTTGATTTTTTTAAATTTTTCTATTTTGATAGTAAATTAATATTTTAATTAAAAAATCTTCGTGTTTAGTTAAAAGTTTAACTTTTTGATTCTGAATTCTTTAATTAAAAAGAAAATTCTTTATTTTTATAGTAAATTTATCATTATAATTTCAAAATTCTTCGTCTTTAGTTGAAAGTTGAACTTTTGATTCAGATTTCTTGAATTATTTAGAAATGTCTTATTTTTGTTAGCAAATTAATCTTTTAGTTTACAAAATCATCTTGTTTATTTAAAAATTCAAGTTTTTCATTCATAAAACTTTATTTTTCTAGAAAATTCGTCTTTTTTTTTAAATAATTTTTTTGTTCAAAAATTCTTCTATTTTGCTTAAAAATTCAAAGTTTTAGTTCATAATTCTTGATTTTTTTAATTCTCCTATTTTGATAGTAAATTAATCCTTCAATCAAAAAATTCTTCGTATTTTATTGAAAGTTTAACTTATTGAATCAAAATTCAGAATTCCTATTTTTTTCTAGAAAATTCGTCTTTTTGTGGCAAATAAAGCTTTTTGTTTAAAAATTTAATTTTTTATTTCCTAATTCTAGAATTTTGTTAGAAATGTTTTTTTTTGTTAGTACATTCACCTCGTTTATTAAAAATTCATCTTTTTCCGTAGAAATGTCAACTTTTTAGTTTAGAATTCTTGAATTTTATAATTTACTAGTTTTTTTCGGCAGAAAATTAAACTTTTTTAAATTTATATTTATGGTTAAAAATGTAGTAACTAGATTTTAAAGCTGAAATACTTTCTTTTTATTTCTTTCTTAACAAATCATCTTTTTTAAGTGAGGATTCTTGAATTTTATAAAAAATTTGTCATTTTTAGCAGTAAATTGGTTTAAAATTGGAAAATGTTTAAATTTTTGTTTCAAAAATCTTCATTTGTAGTTGAACATTCAACTTTTTGTTTCAAAATTCTTATTTTTTTTTTTAAATTCTTCTATTTTAATAATGAATTAATTTTTAAAAATTAAAGATTCTTTGTCTTAAGTGGAAAGTTTAACCTTTTGATTCAGAATTCGTAAATTTAAAAAAAAATAAATAAATTACGTAAATTAATCTTGGGGATTACAAATTCATGTTTTTTGTTATAAAATCAACTTTTTTGTTAATAATTCTATAGTTTCTTGGAAAATTCGCCTGTCCTTGGTAGTCAATTAATTTTTTTGTTTAAAAAATCTTCTTTTTTAGTTAAAAATTCAACTTTTTGTTCCGAAATTCTTTTTTTTATAGAAAATTCGTATTTTTTAAAATAAATTATTCTTTTTGTTTAAAAATTCTTCTATTTTACTTGAGAATTCAACTTTTTAGTTCATAATTCTTGATTTTTTTATATTATTCTATTTTTATTGTAAATTAATCTTTTTATTAAAAAAATTCATTGTCTTTAGTTAACAGTTTAACTTATTGATTTAAAATTTTTGAATTTAAACAAAAATTCTTCTTTTGTGGTAGTATACTAATCTTTTTGTTTAACAATTCTTTTATTTTTCTTAAAAATTCAATTTTTTGTTCCATAATTCTAGAATCTTGTTAAAAATATTTTTTTTGTTAGTATATTTACCTCGTTAAGTAAAAATTCATCTTTATCCGTTGAAATGTCAACTTTTTAATTAGGAACTCTTAAATTTTATTAAAAAATTCGTCTTTTTTAGTTGTAAATTAAACTTTGTGTCCAAAAACTAATTTTTTTTTAGTTGAGAATTTGACTTTTGGGTTTAGAATTCTTAAATTTTTTAAAATACTATTTTTTCGGATGAAATTTAATCTGTTTAATTCATATGTTTTGTTAAAATGTAGTATCTAGGTTTTAGAGTTGAAAAGCTGTCTAATCAATAAAAAATTTTTCTTTTTTTTTCTTCCTTAACAAATAAACTTTTTTAGTTGATGATCTTTAAATTTTATGGAAAAACTTTTCATTTATAGTAGCAAATTATTCTTTTGGTTTTAAAATTCTTCGTTTGTAGTTAAAAATTTAACATTTTTCTTTAATATTCTTTATTCTTCGTAATTCTTCTATTTTGATAGTAAATTAATCTTTTATTTAAAAAATTCTTCCTCTTCAGTTTAAAGTTTAGCTTTTTGAATCATAATTCTCGAATTGAAAAAAAAATTCTTTAATTTTGATAGTAAATTAATCATTTTAATTGAAATGTTCTTCGTCTTTAGGTAAGATTTAACTTTCAATTCGGAATTCTTGAATTTTTTAAATAATTCTTCTCTATTGGTAATAAATTAATCTTTTTGCTTAAAAAATCATATTTTTTATTCAAATATTCAAATTTTTAGTTCAGATTTCTTCATTTTTCTATAAATTTCGTCTTTTTGTGGCAAACTAATCTTTTTGTTCAAAAACTAAGTTTTAGTTAAGAACTTAATTTTTGGGTTCAAAATTCTTGATTATTTTTAATTCTTCTATTTTTATAGTAAATTAATTTTTTAATTAAAAAATTCTTCGTTAAGTAATTAAGTAAGTAAAGTAATTAAGTGAAATAATCTCGTGGATTAAAAATTCATGTTTTTTAGTTTAAAAGTCAACTTTTCAGTTGATAATTCTATAATTTCTTCAAAAATTTGCCTGTCCTTGGTAGTAAACTAATTTTTTTGTTTAAAAAATCTTCTTTTTTAGTTAAAAATTCATCTTTTTGGTTCAAAATTCTTTTTTTATAGAAAATTCGTCTTTTTGTGGTAAAATTATCTTTGTGTTTAAAAATTCTTCTTTTTTACTTAAAAATCTTGAAATTTGTTAATAATGTTTTTTTTTGATTAGTGTATTAATCTCTTTCATTAAAAATTTATTTTTTTCCCTTTTTCTACACAAAAGTTCATTTTCAATCAAGAAAGATAAATTTCCCATCAGTAAATAAATAGTATTATTAATATTATTAATAATAGTAAATTATTCTCGTGGATTAAAAATTCATTGTTTTTAGTTCAAAAGTAAACTTTTTAGTTGATAATTCTATAATTTCTTTGAAAATTTGCCTGTTCTTGGTAATAAATTAATTTTCTTGTTAAAAAAATCATCTTTTTTTGTTAAAAATTCCACTTTTTGGTTTAGAATTCTGTATCTTCCTAGAAAATTCGTATTTTTTAAATAAATTAATCTTTTTGTTTCAAAATTGTTTTATTTTACTTGAGAATTCAACTTTTTAGTTCAAAATTCTTGATTTGTCTTTATTCTTCTATTTTGACAGTAAATTAATCTTTTAATTAAAAAATTCTTCGTCTTTAGTTTAAAGTTTAACTTATTGATTCAAAATTTTTGAATTCAAACAAAAATTCTTTTTTGGTGGTTGTATACTAATCTTTTTGTTTAATAATTCTTCTATTTTTCTAAAAAAATTCAATTTTTTGTTTCATAATTCTAGAATTTTGTTAAAAATGTTTTTTTTGTTAGTATATTTACCTCGTTCATTAAAAATTCATCTTTTTCCGTTGAAAAGTCAACTTTTTAATTAAGAACTCTTGAATTTTATTGAAAATTCGTCTTTTTTAGTAGTAAACTAAACTTTGTGTTCAAAAACTCATTTTTTTTTAGTTGAGAATTTGACTTTTGGGTTTGTAATTCTTGAATTTTATAAATTACTCTTTTTTCGGCTGAAATTTAAATTTTTTTAATTCATATTTTTGGTTAAAATTTAGTAACTAGGTTTTAGAGTTGAAAAGCTGTCTAATCAATTAAAAATTTGTCTTTTTTTCTTCCTTAACAAATAAACTTTTTTAGTTGATGATCCATATATTTTATGAAAAAACTTTTCATTTATAGTAGCAAATTATTCTTTTGTTTTTAAATTCTTCGTTTGTCATTGAAAATTTAACGTTTTTCTTTAATATACTTTATTTTTCTTAATTTTTCTATTTTGATAGTAAATTAATCTTTTATTTAAAAATTATTTCTCTTTGGTTAAAAGTTTAGCTTTTTAAATCATAATTCTTGAATTGAAAAAAAAATCTTTCATTTTGATAGTAAATTAATAATTTTAATTGAAAAGTTCTTCGTCTTTAGTTAAGATTTAACTTTCGATTGGGAATTCTTGAATTTTTTTAATAATTCTTCTCTATTGGTAATAAATTAATCTTTTTGCTTGAAAAAATCATATTTTTTATTTAAATATTCAAATTTTTATTTTAGATTTCTTAATTTTTCTATAAATTCCGTCATTTTGTGGCAAATAAAAATTTTGTTAAAACATTCTTCTAATTTTCCTAAAAATTCAATTTTTTGTTTT
>JAAAKG020149445.1:0-10050 GCA_010014905.2 Druon quercuslanigerum
TGTTAAGGAATAGGAAGAGGGTGAATGAAAAATTTAAACCCTTAGGGGACACATTAGAAGCTTCCACTAACTAACTACTAATTTAATTGTTAATGAATTGCTTAGGAAAAAAATTTTATCAATTAAAAAAAAATTCTTGATAGCATTTGAGTTCCAATTAAGAAAGTTTAATGTTTTCTCAAAACAACTTTCTCAAAAATTGAGATATTAAAATTAATATAACTTTATGAAATCGTAAATACAAATTAAAATTGGATTCTTATTACAATTTTATTAATTTGTGAAAGCTAAAAAAAATTGTTTTGTGATAAAATCATGGTAAAATTAATAGGTCAATAATAGATAATTTATCAAGAAAAAAATGAATGTTGAAGTCGTTGAATCGTAGTTTAGTTTTTAGTTATTAGTTTTTACGTATCTCGCATTGATAAATAATAAAAAGTTTGCTTACAGTAACATTAATACGATTTTGAATCCAATTTATTGCTAGTTAAATGCTTTTGTTTACTGATAATATAATTTTTTTGTCTCTTTAATTTCTTTAAAATGGATATGGTTTAGTTTAATATTGAAGAAAAAGTAAATTGTTTAAATGGAACTGTTAAATTCTCCTTGAAAAATGTTAGATTAACTAAAACGTATTTTCAGAAAAATTAAAGATCTTCGAGGAAGCAATTGACAAACGTACGCAGAATGACTTAGACACTGTGAAATATTGCCTTTTATCATGCAAAAATTTAAAATACACTGGAACCTTGATTCCATTAGACTTTCGGACATGGCTGGTAGTGGCCTTGACCATAAATTTAGGATATCCATACGTAAGCATTCAGGGCCGTATGAACCATTGCTGTTGGATTTGGAAACTAACGCGCTGAGGGTACTGCCCACTTGTCCGCTATCCGGACTGAAATTCTAGGAACGTCGTAAACCTAGGTTTCCTAAATTCAGGTTTCATTGTAACACACACATTTTGAGAACCTACCACTTCAGATAGCTGGTTATAAACTTTGTAAAATTTTCACATTTCTTCCATCTAATAATTAATTTACTCTCTGATAACAATAAGATTCTATTCCCCGTATCGAAATTGCCCAGCTTGGCTTCTTTTGATAAGTGGCCCTCTAGAGGCCCCACAAAGGCGGCCCACTGTGCAAACGCCCAGCTGGGCCCTCGCAGGGAAATACCTATTGATCCGTTCATTTTTTTCTACAAAAAATACCAAGTGCAATCATCAAGTTAAACAAAAAAATAAAAAATTGCTTAAAAACAAAGATTCAATGATTGTAAAAAATTTTAAAAGACATTGATATAATCTTTTTTACCTAATTTTATAAGTGGCCCTTTAGAGGCCCCACAAAGGCAGCCCACTGTGCAAACGCCCAGCTGGGCCCTCACAGGGGCCTACTTATTTGCCCCTACATTTTTTTTCTACAAAAAATTCAAAGTCCGATCACCAAGTTAACAAACAAATAAAAAAGTTATTCCAAACCAAAGATGAAATTGTTATAAATAATTCCTAAAAAAACATTTTTATTATAGTTATAAAATTAAGTGCTTTACATTTGTAATAACACTACGAAAACTCATGGGGAAAAAACCGTTTAGCCCTCTGTAGAATGATGGCCCCCAGCAGGGGCCCCGTGGGTGACCCACGCGTAAAGTTTGTTTACACGAAGAAAAATTGTAATTATTTATAAATTGTTTTTTGATATTCCCGTTAACAGTTCGTATATTTTACATTTATATAACGTCGTTTAATAATAAATATTTAATTATAAACAAAGAGTTTTAAATCGGGTGTTTTAACTTTTTTCAGTTGTACCTTATGAGGATTCATTGTAAAATTAGCATATGAATTTGATTAGAATTACCGTTCAAAATAGTAACTAGCAATACATTTACTAAATGATTTATTTAGTCGGTTATACTAACACATTGAATTAGTAGATTTTTACTAATTAGCAGCTAATTAATCGGAACTTATTGAATTAGTATAAAACTACCAATAAATATTTTTTTACTAATTCAGATTTAGAAAGCAACATACAGGTAATGTGATAGGAAGTGTCTATACGTACGGAAAAAATCTGGCTAATTTTAGTAAAATTTCAGTACAAATAGCCCCTCATGGAACCCTATTTGTACCAAGAAAATCCGGCTATTCGTACTACGACCAACATAATAATATTTTAGTATTTCATTAAATTTTTAAACAAATTATTTACTCTGAATTCTATATTTTGATTTTTTCGAATTTCTATTTGGGATAATTTTTACTTTACCGAATAAACGTTAACATTTCTACATCATTGTAATTTTTTCAATTTACTGAGTGACACAATTTTTATTTTCTGAATTATTAAATTTTTGTCGTGAATTACCCTTGGCCATAATTTTTATTTTTCCGAAATATCATTTGAAGTGAGGGGAAAGTATGGGAGTGGAAGTAGGCGAAGTAAGAGTGGGTGAGAGGAGTAGAAGTAAGGGTAGCTTAGGTGAGGGGAAGTAGAGGAAATGAGGGGTGGGAAATTGGGGGAAATTAGAAGTGAGAAAGTAGGAGAAATGAGCAGTAACGGAGTAGGGGAAATTAAGGGGAAAGAAAGTAGGACAAATTAAAGAAGGGGAAGTTGGAGAAATGAGGGGCGGTAAAGTAGGAGAAGTTAGGGGATGGACACTGGGAAGTGTGGTTACAAACTTATTTGTTAAAAATTGAAATAATTTGTTAAAAATTAACTTTTTGTTTAAAATTGATCTCTTTTGTTTTGGAAATTTTATTTAATTTTCGAAAATTCCTTTTATTTTTGGTTTGACCTTTATTATTTTTAACTGAAAATTTAAGTATTGCATTTTTGGTTAAAAATTTATTTTTTTTTTAGTTTAAAGATCAACTATTTTTTGGACATTCATCTTTTTAATGGAGAATTCAATTACTTGGTTTAAAATTCATGTATTTTGAAGATGAATCATATTTTTTTTTATTTAGAAACTTAATCCTCTTTTTGGTGGGATGTTGAACTCTTTTCTTAAAAATTTATTTTTGTTTTAAGAATGATCATTTTAGTTGAAAATTCAACGCTTTAGTTTGGCATTTAATTATTTTGTGATAAAGTCGTTTTTTTGGTAGAAAATTAATATAATTGGTTCAAAATTCATCCTTTTTGGGTAAAAATGCCACAGCTTATTTGAAAATTAATTTGCTTTCCTTCCGATTTTAAACATTATGTTGAAAAATAACTTTTTTCGCTAAAAATCTAATTCTTTGCTTGAATATCAAATTAATTTATTAAAAATTGAAATGATTTGTTAAAAATTAACTTTTTGTTGAAAACTGATCTTTTTCGTTTTGGAAATTTTATTTATTTTTCAGAAATTCCTTTTAATTTTGGTTTAACATTTATTTTTTTTTAACTGAAAATTTGAGTATTACATTTTTGGTTAAAAATCCATTTTTCTTTAGTTTAAAGATCAACTATTTGTTAGACAATCATCTTTTTTAGTGGAGAATTTAATTACTTGGTTTAAAATTCATGTATTTGAAGATGAATCATCTTTTTTTTATTAAGAAACTTAATCGTCTATTTGTTTACTTGAAAATTAATTTGCTTTCCATCCGGGTTTAAATATTTTGTTGCAAATTCATTTTTTTTGTTTAAATTCTACGGTTTAATATTTAAAATTGAAACATTCTTTTTGTTGCTGAAATATTAACTGATAAATTTTTCGTTAAGAATTCATTTTGTTTGTTTTAAAATAAAGGATTTGGTCTACAGATGAACTTTCTTGTAAAAATTTCCTTCTTCTGATTGGAGATTTTAGAAAAAATTTAGCTATTTGGTCGCAAATTAACTTTTTTTCTAAAAATTTATATTTTCGGGATGAAATTGTAGCTATTTTGTAGTAAACTCGTCTTTTTCATTAGAAATTCATATTTCTGGCTGAAAACTAAGCTCCTGTGGTAGAAAATAAAATCAGTTCTTTTTTGGTAAAAAATTATTGTTATTAAATCTGAAAATTTATTTATTTCACTTTATTTAGATAAAAAATTATTTTGGTTTTTTGAAAAATCATCTCTTCGGTTGAGGGTTAAACTAGTTTGTTAAAAGTTTGTCGGTTTTCGTGAAATTTATCTGGTTCATAATTGTTTTTTTTTGGCCCAAAATGAAATTTCTTGTAAAAAATTCTTCTTACCCTCTTAGAAGTCAACTATTTTGTTGAAAGTTTAATTTGTTTAAAAATCCAACTATTTTTCAAAAGCATTCTTCCTTGTTCGAAAATCAACTGTTTTTTTAAATGCGTCGTAAATTAACTTTTTTCTAAAAATTTATATTTTCGGGTTGAAATTTTAGCTGTTTTGTAGAAAACTCGTTTTTTTTTCATTGAAAATTGAACTATTTAATTTAGAAATTTATATTTTTGGCTGAAAACTAAGATTCTGTAGTAGAAAATAAAATTAGATTTTTTTTGGTAAAAAATTATTGTTTTTAAATCTGAAAATTTATTTATTCCACTTTATTTAGATAGCAAATTATTTTAGTTTTTTGAAAACTCATCTCTTTGGTGAAGGGTTAAACTACTTTTTTAAAAATTTGTCTTTTTTCGTAAAATTCAATTGGTTCATAATTGTTTTTTTTGGGTCGAAAATGAAAGTTGTTGTTAAAAATTCTTCTTACCCGGCTTAAAAGTCAACTATTTTGGTGAAAGTTTAATTTTTTTCGAAAATCCAACTTTTTTTAAAGCATTCTTTTTTGTTCAAAAATCAACTGTTTTTTAAATGCGTATCTTTTTCTGAAAAAATCAACTATTAAAGATTATTTATTTTAGCCAAAGTTCCAAAAAGAAAAAACTATTTGGTCGTAACTTAACTTTTTTTTTTAAATTTATATTTTCGGGTTGAAATTTAAGCTGTTTTGTAGAAAACTCGTCTTTCTCATTGAAAATTGAATTATTTTGTCTAGAAATTTATATTTCTGGTTGAAAACTAATATACTGTGGTAGAAAATGAAATTATTTTTTTTTGCTAAAAAATTATTGTTTGTAAATCTGTAAATTTAGATATTCCACTTCATTTAGGTAGCAATTTATTTTTGTTTTTTGAAAATTCATCTCTTTGGTAGTGGGTTAAACTACTTTGTAAAAAATTTGTCTTTTTTCGTGAAATTCAACTAGTTCATAATTTTCTTTTTTTGGTCGAAAATGAAATTTCTTGTAAAAAATTCTTCTTACTCGGCTTAAAACTTAACTATTTTGCTACAAATTTATTTGTTTTTTTAAAAAATAAAACTACTTTTTTAAGCATACTTTTTCGTTTGGGAATTAACTGTTTTTTAATGCTTCTCTTTGTCTGGAAAAATCAACTATTGGAGAATAATCATTTTAGCCAAAATTCAACTATTTGGTCGTAAATTAACATTTTTTCTAAAAATTTATATTTTTGGGTTGAAATTTAAGCTGTTTTGTAGAAAACTCGTCTTTTTCATTGTAAATTTAGATATTCCACTTTATTTAGGTAGCAAATTATTTTTGTTTTTTGAAAATTCATCTCTTTGGTGGAGGGTTAAACTACTTTGTAAAAAATTTGTCTTTTCTCGTGAAATTCAACTAGATCAGAATTTTCTTTTTTTGGTCGAAAACGAAATTTCTTGTAAAAAATTCTTCTTTCCCGACTTAAAAGTCAACTATTTTGCTTAAAGTTCAATTTTTTTTGAAAATCCAACTATTTATATTATTTTTATTAAAATTTTATTAAATGTAAAAATATTTTTATTAAATTATTTTTGTTTTTTGAAAATTCATCTCTTTGGTGGAGGGTTAAACTATTTAGTTAAAAATTTGTCTTTTTTCGTGAAATTCAACTAGTTCATAGTTGTTTTGTTTTTGGTGGAAAATGAAATTTCTTGTAAACAATTTTTCTTTCCCGGCTTAAAAGTCAACTATTTTGCTGGAAGTTTAATTTTTTTTTAAATCCAACTATTTAAATAATTTTCATTAAAATTTTAGCAAATGTAAAAATATTTTTATTAAATGATTTTTGTTTTTTGAAAATTCATCTCTTTGGTGGACGGTTAAACTACTTTGTAAAGAATTTGTCTTTTTCCGTGAAATTTAACTAGTTCAGAATTTCCTTTTTTTGGTCGAAAATGAAATTTCTTGTAAACAATTCTTCTTTCCCGGCTTAAAAGTCAACTATTGTTCTGAAAGTTTAATTTTTTTTGAAAATCCAGCTATTTAAATTATTTTTTTTTAAATTTTATCTATTGTAAAAATTTTTTTTATTAGATTATTTTTGTTTTTTGAAAATTCATCTTTTTGGTGGAGGTTTAAACTTCTTTGTTAAAAAATTTTCTTTTTTCGTAAAATTCAACTGTATGATAATTTTTTTTTGTGAAAAATAAAATTTCTTGTAAAAAAATCTTCTTTCCCGGCTTAAAAATCAACTATTTTGGTGAGAGTTTTTTTTATATCCAACTATTTAAATTATTTTTATACAAATCTTATTAAATGTAAAAATATTTTTATTAAATTATTTTTGTTCTTTGAAAAATCATCTCTTTGGTGAAAGGTTAAACTACTTTTTTTAAAATTTGTGTTTTTTCGTGAAATTCAATTGGTTGATAATTTTTTTTGTCGAAAGTTAAATTTCTTTAAAAAAATTCTTCTTTCTTGGCTTAAAAGCCAACTATTTTGCTGAAAGTTTTTTTTTTTGTTGAAAATCCAAGTATATAAATTATTTTCATTAAAATTTCAGCAAATGTAAAAATATTTTTATTAAATTATTTTTGTTTTTGATAAATTTATCTCTTTGATTGAGGTTTAAACCACTTTTTTAAAAACTAGTCTTTTTCGTGAAATTCAACTATTTTGCTGAAAGTTTAATTTTTGGTTGAAAATCCTATTATTTAAATGATTTTTATTAAAATTTTATTAAATGTACAAATATTTTTATTTATTTTTTGTTGGTTTTTTGAAAATTCATCTCTTTGGTGGAGGTTTAAACTACTTTGTTAAAAATTCCTCTTTTTTCGTAAAATTCAACTGGTAATAATTGTTTTTTTTGTGGAAAATGAAATTTCTTTTAAAAAATTCTACTTACCCAGTTTAAAAGTCAACTATTTTGCTGAAAATATAATTTTTTTTATAATTCGACTATTTAAATTATTTGCATTAAATTTTAATAAATTTAAAAATATTTTTATTAAATTATTTTTGTTTTTTGAAAATTCATCTCTTTGGTGGAGGTTTAAATTACTTTGTTAACAAAATTTATTTTTTCGTAAAATTCAACTGGTTCATAATTGTCTTTTTTTGTCGAAAATTAAATTTCTTGTAAAAAATTCTTCTTTCCCGGCCTTAAAGTCAACTATTTTGCTGAAAGTTTTTTTTTATTGAGAACCCAACTATTTTTTTAAAGCATTCTTTTTTGTTCGAAAGTCAACTGTTTTTTTCAGCGTCGCTTTGTTTGGAAAAATCAATTATTTGGCTGAAAATGAAAAATCGAAATTTTGTTGTCGATAATAAATGTCAAGTTTATTTTTTATCAAAGAAATGCCACGTGTTACAAAACCTTTGTATTTGTATCGAAAAGGTTAGTCATGTACCTGCTGTGCATAACCAGCAGAGTATGAGAAAGTAGAATCAATAATGCTACAGAGACCTGTGCGGAATTCTCTTATTGCATAAGAAGTGCGTGACCGACTTACAGTTAGATCAAGTTCAATATCGCAACCAAGGCAAGCCTCATACCCATAAAAAAAATTCTGACTGATTATAGCTTAAACAAAAAAAAATTTTTGTTACAAAATATTTGTTTTTTAATTTTCCATTCCTTCACAATTTTATAAAATTACAAACAGGCTGACTGGAAAATGTCTTTCTATTCAGAAGACTTAATGAAATTATTTGTACTGATCTTCATCGTGATATTTTTTTAATTAATTAAAAAATACACTTTAATTAATTGAGTAGGTGTTACTTTAAGCTCGTTTTACGTAATCCAATTTTAACATGTATGACAGAGGATCAATTGAGATTCTTCGTAAATCGAAACTGTTTCATAACAATTGTTGCAAATGTGTCGTCCGTATATTCAATTCTGTTTGAACATTTCGCAATGTTAATGGTCAGTGGACAAACTTGCCACAATATAAAGCCAAGCCCCAGGCACTGATAATCATTCGTCTTAGAACTTTCTACAAGTGCAAAGAAAAAAGAAAAAACAAAAAACATCAACATGATCGCCCTCGTAGTAAGTCTTTTTATTCCTATAAAATTATTATTTAATTATTTTATAAAAAAATGAAATTTTAAATTTTAAGAAGTTTAAAAAAAATCAAATTTTCGGATTTTTTACTTTGAGTTTAAATCGTGATATGACTTAGAGAAATTACGGCAACAATCTAGAAATTTTACGGACTAAGCCTTAGAAAATTATCTTTACTTTCAGACGAGAAAATTTAAAAAATATTCACGCGTTTTCGAGATATGGCTAAAAATGTCGAAGCGTTGCGTCGTTGCTCAAGCCGACTAAAACTTGACGCACCGCTTGCACATTTTAGGTCATATCTCAGGAACATATAAATATTTTTAAAGTTTTTTGGGCCTAAATTAAAGAAAAGGTTATAACACTTTATTCCTGTTTTTTCAGATTTTTTCAAAAAATTTTCTGAGTTATACAACGAGTTGAAGTTAAAGCTACAGAATCTATCTCGTCCGATATCGGCGATTGCCGTCTGTAGTTCGACGCAACGCTTGTAGATTTTTAATCATATCTCGTGAACCCTTCACGATTTTTAATGTTTTTTGCACTTAAATTAAAGATAAGATTTCAAGTATTACATCCTGCAAATTTTAATTGCTTTCCATAAATGATATTAATCATATCATGAGTTGAAACCCAGTTATAAAATTCGAGAAATTCTTGATTTTTTTAAAAACTTCTAACTTGATATATAATTCTTTTAAAAATCAGAAAAATCTTTCATGGATGTTAATAAATGTAGAATTTCATAAGCTTCTTAATTCTTATTCCTAGAAATTTAGAAATTAATTTTTAAACGATTTATCGTTTTTTAAAGTCGTCAGTGATTGTAAAAGCCGCTTGCGCTAGTCACGCAAATAATTAAGCAAAGAAATTTTTTTAAAGTAATGATTTCTTTCTTTTCCAGGCATTTTTCGGTTTATTGGCAACCGCAACTGCAGGTGTGGTGCCAGCAGCCCCAATTATTACTCCACTTGCAAGAAGCAGTCAAGTTATTGCTAGGAATTATAACGCTGCTTATATAGCTCCTGCTGCAGCTATTCCTGTAGCGCATGCTGCGGCTTATTCAGTGCCTGCAGCTTATTCAGCGTATCCTGCGGCTTATGCTGCACCCGCGGCTTATACTGCTCCCGCGGCTTATGCTGCTCCAGCGGCTTATGCTGCTCCAGCGGCTTATGCTGCTCCCGCGGCTTATGCATCCCCTGCGGCTTATGCAGCGCCTGCGGCTTATCCAGTCCCTGCGGCTTATTCAGCGTATCCTGCGACTTATCCGGCTCCTGCAGTTGCTGTTGTATAATTATAACTTGTTCATATCTGTAAATAAGTGTTGTGCCACGGATTATGTTGAATGTTGTTTTCGTCTATGAAAAAGATTTATGTACAAAAATAGTAAATAAAATAAAAAAATATTTAGTTTAAGTAAGAAACTAATGTACGGATTCGAGAAAGGTTTATTATAGAAAAAGATTTAATAAACATTGCATTGGATTAAATATACCTAGTTGCTGCTTTTTCCTGGAAATCTTTTTTATTATTTAGATTTTGGAACGTAGGTGGCCATTAATTGTTTTTTAAGACAGAAGATATTTTTTACTAGAACAATTTAATTAACAATTTAATCTTGCATTTTGAGTACTGAATAATTATGTTTAGCAGTTCCGTCTCGGCCTCGGTCGTGGTCGGTTGTGTTTGCGAGTGCGCTCTGTGCTTACATTAAACGCGTGTGCCGTTCCTATTGTGAATACTGCAATTCGCAAAATCGAGTGCCAGTGAAAATCTCTGGAAGAGTGTAT
>JAAAKG020149446.1:0-10050 GCA_010014905.2 Druon quercuslanigerum
TTAATGAAAAACACTCAAAAATCCGTACATTGGCGTAACAATCATCTTCGTCGTACTCGATCGGGCGTACATGATCGAACTGGCTTTTCCGTTCAGAGGACTGGGGGTCGCATCCCTCAGTCCTCCCCTCTCTTACGCGTTGCCCCTAAGGACTTACGCCTAACTAATGCCTACGTATTTTTAAAATTAAGTACTACTATCCTACGCAAAATTCTAAATTCCTACATCATTTAAAATGGATTCCGTGATCAATTCTTGTAAAGATCCTTTAGATAAGTTTGAGAGGAATGGTATTGTCTACAAGATCACTTGCAGGATTTGTCAGATGAATTATGTGGGACAGACTGGCAGACTTCTTAATACTAGGATAGAGGAGCATAAGAGTGATGTTCGTTTGGGACGCTGTTATAAGAGCGTTCTTGCCAGGCATGCCAGGGAATTTGTTGACGTTTATCATGAGTTTGATTGGGATAATGTGAAAATTTTGCATAGTGAGAGTAATGAGAGAAAGAGAGAATTCAAGGAAATCTTGTTTTTGGTGTCAAAGAGAGAACACCTGTTCTCTTGCGCTACTATTTATATTTTCCTTGCCTTGATAAGGGTGCTGTTAGAGTGCCAAAACGCTGGTAATGTCATTTTATATAAATATATTTTTCATCAATTATTTTTTATTTTCAATGTTTTTTTTTCATTTGATAATATTAATAATAAAAAAAACTAAAGAAAGAATAAGAGAAAGAAGGGGATGTTGCTAGTTGCCTTCTCATTTTTCTTTCCCCTTTTTTATTTTTGTCTAAAATTTTTGTTTTTAAAAAATTTTTTTTCAGATTGCAATTGGAAAAAGTTTTTTTGTTTGATTGTTCGGTGTGGTCCAAATTTGGTCCTTGGATCCTTGTTTTTTGCAGGAACTTTCATCAATTTGACGATTAGACCTTAAGTAGGATTTCTGATTTAGATTTAATCTAATTTAAATTTCCTAAGTCTAAAAAAAAACTAGAGGTTTTTTTTCTAAAACGTAATATAAAACATGTTGAAAGTTTTTTAAATATTTTATTTTAAAAATTTCGTACATATTTTCTAGAAACTCTTACTTTCGATCATTAAAATCGTTTAAGTAGTTTTCGAGAAAAATTACTTTTTTGATTTTACTTTCCTTGTCCATAAGTCCCCTACATATCAAATTTTTAAGTTATCCTTTGGAAGAATTTTATTTCACATCAATGTCCATCTATATTGGTAGTATGAACTTGATACGTGCAAGGGCAATGTTTACATGCTTACCTCTAGGCCCTTTAGTATTGCAAAATTTTAACGACTAATCTGCAAAATGGAAATCTTAGATGTTCATAACCATCTTAAAATTTAAAAAAACGAGCTATTAGAATTAATCAGCACAATCATCTGTATCTTATTAAAACTGAGATTTCCGACGCATGGATTATTAATTGCACGAAGAAACAGATTCCAGATAAAGTCAATGATATTCTAAGATTAGGTTAAAATTTTAGCTCTACCTTTTTGTCCTCAAAAAATCAAAACATATTTAAAATTTTAAAAGAAGTAGAAAATAACATAGAAAAAATTCATAAAAAACTACAGTCTGAACTTAAACACAAAATTCTATCTTTATTCAATCGTTATATTTAAAAACAAATTTCATTTCTGTATGTGATAGCATCATTTCAAAAAGTATAAATAAAACAAAAACGTTTTTTAACGTCATAATGAATTATTTGTAACCCGTGCCGATAAAGGTAACGTTACTGTTATTCTTAAAAAATAATTAAAATCCTCTTAGACATGTTCAAAGGAAAACATGGAACAAACTTAATAAATGGAGACCTAAAGGTTTTTTCGGTCCTAATATCAAAAGACAAGATCTTATGAATGATAATACAAATATGGCTAGAATCTATAGCCTTCCTAAAATTATTACGAATTATTATCCTTTAAAACCTAATTGATTAAAATCAAATTTAAATCCTAATTAACATTCAATAATCAAGTTAATGAGCAGAATTTCCTGAAAATAAAATCAAGAATTAACAACTAAATCTGGACAATCAGCATAAAATGTTCGCATTTCAATGTGAAAAAAATCCTCTTCTTCCCTAAAAAAGAATAGAAAAAGAATTTTTCCCCTTAGAAAAAACAAAAAAGAGAAAAGAAAAAATGAGAAGGCAAGCATCCAAATCCTCTTCCCTCTCTCTTTTTTTGAAAAAATTCTCATCTATAAATGATTTGTTTTTCCTTTCTTTCGTCTTTTTTTAAATAAATAAAAAAATAAAAAATTTGAAATGCAAGCCAACAGGAACAACAACACTTCTTGGGTGTCAGGGAGAGAGCATCATGGAGGTGAACAAAAAAAAAGATAGAGGGAAGGGGATTTGGATGCTTGCCTTCTCATTTTTTCTTTTCTCTTTTTTGTTTTTTCTAAGGGAAGAAATTCTTTTGATTGTCCAAATTTAGTCGTTGGATTTTTGATTTTACTTTCAAGAAATTCTGCCCTTTAAAACCGCTTGTTAGTACTATTAATTCTCCTACTTATCACATGGCCAAAGTCTTCAATAATATGTTAAACTCTGCCTTCCCTAAACCTGAATTTGTTATAAAAAATAACATTGATTTAAAACAAAAAATACATGAAATCATCATTCCTTCTGATCATTACCTCTAGATAAATTCAAAGAAGGAATAAAATTCCTGATGGATAACACTTTTTTTTAATTTAACAAAACTTTTTAAAGACAAACTTATGGTACTCCTTTGGGTTTTCCCATTTATAATAATTTAACGAACATTGTTATGGAAGATTTAGAGACTGAAATTTTCAATAAACTTGATTTCCAAATTATTACTTTTTTTAGGTACCTCGATGATTCTTTTTTAATTATTACGTTAGAATTTTGGGCTTTGTTGGGCTCTTGAACGCGCAAACAACAATTTTTCCAAAAATCACCCCTACCAAAATTGAAAATACCCCCCATGTGAAAACGGCAACTCGGAAAAAACGAAGTACACCCAAATTTTGGGCTTCTTTTGAGCTTTCGAATGCCCGAAAAAAATGCCAAAAACCACCCCCTATGTGCAAAAACTATGTGTCAAAAAATAATCTTTCTGAGAATTTTACAGTGCCAATAGAGTCTTTGAGTTCTGGGCTCCAACCCTTAACGTCTTAAATCAACCCCTACATACTACGTAGATATGACTTTTATGAAAAATAATCTTATTGCGAATTTTACAGTTTCAATAGAGTCTGATTTCTTGGCTCCTCGAAAATACATACTCCGAATTTTGGGCTCCAGCCCTTAAAGCCTAAAATTAACCCCTCCCTACCACGTAGATATGACTTTGTCAACAAATAATCTTTTTGAGAATTCTCCAGTGTCCATGGTGTCACTGATTTTCGGGCTCTTTGAAAATACCAGCTCTGACTTTTGGGCTCCAACCCTTAACGTCTAAAATCAACCTCTCCCGACCATGTAGATATGACTTTGTCAAAAAATGATCTTCTTAGAATTTTACAGTTTCAATAGTGTATGTGATTTTTGGGATTCTCAGAAATTCTAACTCCGACTTTTGGTTTCCAATCTTTAACGTTTAAAGAACAAACACTTGACGCCACGTAGATCACTTTTTGTTTAAATAATATTTGCTCGGAATTTTACAGTTTGCATAGTCTTTCATTTTTGGGCTCCTTGAAAATTCAATTTCGAATTTATATGCCTGTGTTTGATTTTTTAGACGTAGGGGTGGTTTTTGAAAAGAGAAAGTTTCAAGCATTCGAAAGCCCAAGAAAGGGCCAGCACTGCCTTCTAATTTGTTTTTTTCCAGATTTGAGTTTTTTCGAAGGTGGTGATTTTTTTACGTAAAGGTGGTTTTAGAACATTTCTTGTGGAGCATTCGAGGCCTTAAAATAAGTATTAAATTCTAATCCGCTTTTTTTGTCATTAGATTTTATTTTTGGAAAGGGGGTGGTTTTTGGAATTTTTTTCGTGCATTTGAAAGCCCAAAATAAGCCCAAAATTTGGGTGCACTTTGTTTTTTCCTAGTTGCCGTTTTCAGATGGGGGGTATTTTCAATTTTGGTAGAGGTGGTTTTTAGAAATTGGTTGCTGGCGCGTTCAAGAGCCAAAAAAAGCCAAAAATTCTGACGTGTTTAATTTTTGATTTCTATAATTTTTATATAGTGCAGGATGTTCTTTTCTGCCCCCTCCCATAATTAACGTGTTTTTCTTAATGTTATAACAATTTTATTTTATTTTTAAGTAAATTCAAAAATATTAAACTTATTCAAATTTATAACAAATTCAATATCTATGGATAATGTGGTAAAAACAATAATGACTATTAGTTTATTTAACCTACTTGCCCAAATTTTTTGATCAATAAAAATTAACTTAATATTTACTTCTTCCGGATAAAATTGACTACCTGTATGAAAATAGTTGTGGCATTTTAGAACGTAATTTTTGTTTATTCATAAAATGAATGTTAAAGTGGTTGTTGTATTTATTCTACATTTCATTTATTATACAATTTTATAAAGATATTATTATATTTATAAGAATTACAATTTAAACATTTTACTGTTGACTTTTTTTATTAATGTATTTTTAAACAGTTTTAGTTTACGTTGAGTCTCTTTTGTGTCGGCCTTAATTATTTAAACAAATGCAAAAACTAATGATAAATGTATGTTTTAAAAACCAACAACGATTTCAGTAACATGCTATTATTATGAGAAAAATTGATAATTACATATTATAATACTTAATTAATATTATATATGTCTATCCATTTATAAATCATAATATATTAATATATGAAAAGAATATAATAACATATATGCATATTATATAATATTTAATTAGTATTAATGTTTTGTCCCTTTATTAATTAATATTTTAAAAATTATTATTATGGTGTTTGTCACATATATGGTGTTTGATACATTTATTAAGTTTGATACATTTTTCTCATCGCTTTCATACCTTCAATCACACCGAAAAGCAATATATTTCAGTGTTTTCATTATTAATATTGCATTATTATATGCAAAAATCAATTACGTTCATTTTTTCCAAAAACATGTTTTTTTGAAAAAATCATTCAATTTAAAGGAATAACAAATATTTACACTTTTGCCTGTATTTGAAAGCAAGTCGGCCTACAGCCCCTTATTAAGTGGGACCGGGCTGGTCACCATAGTTTTAATTATTAAACAGTATGTTTAGTTGTAATGTGTAAATCATATAAAATTTAAAAAAAAAATAGAAAAAAAACATAAATACTGATAGATAAAAATATTAAAAGATTAAAAACATATGACCATAGATATGAAGAAAAGAGCGCCAATTTTGAAATATAACAGATGAATATTTTGAATATATTAAGAATGTAGAACCCAGCACGATAAAATTAATTAACGTATTTAAATTGTGATAATGAGATAAAAGGATAAATATTATTTTTAAAAGTACTGTAAGGAATTTAAAGAATCAATTCAAGAATAGATTTGTATGATTCATTAAGATTATTTAGATCTTTAATTTTACTAAGACTTTTCACAAGTTCTTTTTTGATAAAAACCATTTCAGAAAAATCCCTTTTTATAGGATATCTTTCTTTATGTAAAATTTCAGTATCATCCCAAAGGAAAAAATGCAAATTATTATATTTAATATTTTTGTCATCAGTATTATTATATAAATGAGAATTGAGAAGGTTATCATGAATTAGGCTAACACTGTCTTGGTTTTGATTTATCTAATGTGTCCACAGTTACAAGAGAATACGTAACCTACGTCATTTTTTTCTAGATTTTATAATTGTTTTTTGCCTAATATTATTGTTTTATCAAATTAAGAATTTATATGAAACGCCCCGTGTAGAAATCGCCATATCGTTTCCTGATTACCGATCTGTCCCTGATCGGTGTAATCTCTTCGGGCCCAGATCGGGATAATTCCATGGCCCAGACCCGAGCCAGACCGGTTCAGGTATTGCAACGCCACCTACTTCCCAATTAGGGAAATTGCCTTACTGTCAAATGAAGTGTGTTATTTTTGATCAAACTTATTGTTATAATCTGAGTTAAGTGCATAATACAATTAATAACATGCCAAAGTAAATAATACACCACGAGTTCGAAAGCATCAAATGTTACTGCTTTGAACAACTTTCATGATGTGATCGACGGTAAGTATAAATTAATAAATCGTATTGAATATTTATCTTAAAATTGAAATTCATTTCAAAAGTTATTGTAAATTGTGTATTTTGAAATATTTTGAGTTTGCAATACAGTTATACTAATAAAATTTTTAAATACAATTTAGCTCATGTTATTGATTAAATATTGAAAATTAGGTAAATAGTGATGCCAATGATAAAAAATAAAGCGAAATGCCACTCGAAATGCAAGATCCAGAAATTTCAGAAAATTGAAATTTTGATGCTAGTCAAGTTTTAAATGTCCACGTCAATTTAGTTAAGAATTTCTTATAAACTTTTATCGCACCATTAAATCTTTTTATTTTATTATTACTGGTCGAAGCGCATTCATCTATAGAGCGATTTTTTTGTAGTTTAAATGTCTTTTCCTTAAAATTTGAAATTCTTAGTCTAACCTCGAAACGCAATCTATATTTAAAGAAAAAATTATAAATTTGTTCGCTCGATATGCATATTTCTATCTAAAAAGTTAAATGAAGAAACCGAATTTTGAGATTTGAACTTTGATCCAACACTCTTATTTAGTAATTGTAATCATACATTAGGGTGGTCCAAAAATGCATCGACCTTTTGAATACTGCATTCTGGTATTTTTTTACTTAAAATTATTAATATTGTTCTAGCGCAATATTTCTTTTCATTGGTTAATAAATTGATTATTATTTAAAAAAATAGAATTTTTTAAAATAACTTTTTTTTGGAAATTCGTTTCTTCCCCTAAAAATTATTACTATTAGTCTAGTGGAATATTCATTAACATTGGTTAATTAATTTTTATTTGTTTAAATGAATGAACTTAGTTAAAATAATTTTTTTCTGAACTTCGTTTCTTTTCCTTCAAAATTATTACTATTGGTCTAATTAGGAATGAATTGTTGAAATAATTCAGAAAAACTTACACATTTCGTCGAAAAATTATTGTTTACAAAAATTATAAGTTATTGAAAATAAATAATGATTTATTGTTTGTACAATTAAATAATATTTTTAAATAAATTTATCTCATTAGCGATAACAAAATGCTAGTTCGAGGAATTTTTACAAAAAGAAACTGATAAAGCAAATGGAATTTGTTTACAGAAATAAAAATTAATGACCTAATGTTAATAAATATTCCGCAGGACCAATTGTAAGAATTTTTAGGAAAAAAAAATAAAAAAATATATTTAAACAAATTCCACTTGTTTAAATAATTAAAAATGAATTATCCATGATAATAAATATTCTACAAGACTAATAATAATAATTTTAAGTAAAAAAGACCAGAATACAGTGTTTAAAAGTTCGATTTCATGAAGAATTGACATTTTTGGTTTTAAGAGTAGTTTTCAAAAAACTCGTGGTGGAGTGTTAAGGGTGTTAACCCTATACGTCTGTCACATGAAATTTTTATTGTATACTTCTCTACAAGCCCCTATACTTTCCATTCACATCTTTCCAAACTAAAAAAAATTGTTTCAAAAACTGAAAAAAAGTGATTTTACCTCATGTATTTTACATGGGGAATTTTTAATTATTTAAACAAAAGGAATTTGTTAAAAAAAATTTTTTAAATTCTTTTTTACCCTAAAAATTATTATTATTGGTCTACTGGAATCTTTCTTAACATTAGCTCATTGATTTTCAATTGTTTTAACAAAATATTTATCAACATTGTTTGATTAACATGATTTCAAACCAAAAAATTCTTATTATTATTATTGGTCTAGTGGACTATTTAACAACGTTAGTTAATTAATTTTTCTGATGTTTAAACATATTTCATTTGTGTAAAAAATGTTTTTTTTCTCGAAAATTCGTTTAACTGGTAGTTTATTTTCAAATATTTTTCAATGGTTGAACAAATAAATTATTATTTTTTCAGCTAAGAATACTATTCAATTTTTATAAAAAAAATTAAAATAACATTATTGAAACAAATTTCATTTGTTTAAATATATGGAAATTTATGAAATAATGTTAATTAATATTTCACTATATTAGTAGTAACAATTTTGAGGGAAAAAACGATTTTTCAATAAAAATTATTTTAAAAAATTCCATTTGTATAAACAATTAAACATTAAAGAATCAATGTTATAAAAAGCAGCACGACTTGAAAATTTTCTTTTATCTCTTTATGCCGATGATAATTTTTTATTGTAGTAAAATTAATCAAACGTGTCTTCTTTTTTTACTCTTATACAATTATGCTTGTGCTTTATTTTAATTCAGGACTTCATGAAAGTTTAAAGGATAATTTGCAATGTCAATTATTGAGGTGGACATCGTAAAGAACGAAGTCCAAAAGAATAAAAATTTTATTGAGTGTTTATCCATATTTGTGCTAATATTTGCCACCTAATAAGAAATATATAGTTCATTTTATTCATTTTCATGTCATCAAATTATTATCATGAACAAAATTATAAGGAATGATGCATTTTTAAAATGGCTCTTAACGGGAATTTGATCGGGGCCAGGTCGGGTACTGATCGGGTGGCCAGATCGGGCGCCAGATCTGGCTCCGATCGGTCCGTGTGTTGCATCAGTGATCAGGCTCAGGTCGGTTTTCCAGATTTGGCCTGGTCTGGGCCCGGTCTGGGCCATAGCAAAATTTCTGCACGGGGTATTGCTAATTTTATAAGATTTCGAGATTCTTTTTATATTCTCTGAAATTTTACGATAATATGGAATGGTAATGTTGTTTTTTGGATTAAATTAGTTTTTTATAATTTTATAAGAATGTTCATAATATTATCAACTTTCTTAACATTAGCATCTTTTTAAATGACAATCCGACATTCTCTACTAATGGGTTTCTAAAAGCAGCCCATTGATAACAGATTAAAAGAAGTTAATAAAAAAATTTAACTAACAATTCCAATAAAATTATTATTTTTTAATTTGATCCAAAAAACAATGTTACTATTCCATATTAAGGTAAAATTTCAGTAAAATATAAAAAGACTGAAAACCTTATAAAATCAGCACTGCTTTTCTTATGAATTTTAAACTTGATAAAATGATAAAATTGGGTAAAGACCAATTAGAAACTCTAGAATAAAATTACTTAGTTTACCGTTTCTCTTGTAAAATAAAAAATGTTATATTGGACGAACAAAAAGACTATATCATGATAATGTTCGTAATGACTATTTATATAATAATATCAATGATAATAATTTGCACTTTTTTCTTCAGGATGATTTTAAAATGTTACATCATGAAAGTAATCCGACAAAAAGGATTGTTCTGAAATGGTTTTTATCAAAAAGAACTTGGTAAGTAGAACCTCGCTTATCCGAGCCCGCTTTATCCGAGTTCGCGATTACCGGAGATTGAAACAAAAATAGTTGACTCGTTTTATCCGAGCTATAGAGCAATACTAGTCTGTATTATTTGAGCCTTATGCATTATGCATGCATGTGAACTTGGCTTAACCAACCAGAGTAGATCTTCCTGAACCTCTGCTCTGATTGGTTAATAATATAAATACTCTTTACGTTAAGAACTGCGTGGATCGCTCTTAAATAAAGATACATCTTGGCATATGCAATATAAGCTATTTATAAGATTTTTTAAAACATCTGTTTGTACAAATTGAATATTTATTTAAGTATACTTTCAGTTTATTATACGGAGACTTTATTTTTATTCTAAATTCTGTTTTATCCGAGTTTGCAATAGCTCAGATGAGCGAAGTTATAGTGCAAAGGTCTGTAGAATATTACAGATCTAGATTATCTTTTATAAAGATGCACGGAGAGACTTTTGATATCAATATTTGGTTTATTCTGTATCTATAATTAAAATAAAATGTAAGAATTTAGGG
>JAAAKG020149447.1:0-31775 GCA_010014905.2 Druon quercuslanigerum
TTAGCCAATATCTGCAATTATGTCTATTTAAAGTTCCGTCAAGTTGGAAAGTTGCTTCATCAGAAAAAGCTATGTTTAATGGAAAGTTGGGATCTTCAACCATGCGTGACATCATGTCTTCAGAAAACTCAACGCGACGATCAAAATCGTTTTCATTCAACTTGTGAACCAGTTTCACTTTAAATGGATGGAGTTTCGCTCTTTTCAGTACGATGTGTACAGAAATATTACTTATGCTATGCTCTTGAGCAACTCTCCGGATGGAAGTATGCGGATTTTCAATGAATGATAGCAAAAAATCTAGTGACTTCTCCTTATTTGTTGCTGACGTTGGTCTGCCTGATCTAGGTAAATCTCTGACAGTCCCGTGATTATTAAACCGTCTAACTGTATTTCGAACGGTCGAGAATGCAATATGAGTTCTACCAATCCTAAATTTTTCATTGAAAAGATTAATTACTCTCCTGTAAGATCTTTCCATTTCAACCCAACCTCTCATCATAAGAATTGTTATTCTTTCTGTTTCAGTCAGTATTTGCATTTTGACTTTACGAATTAGTCTTTACTCAAATTTCAATCAGAACCAAGAAGGTTACACTTACGTATAACGAAGATAAACACAGCGACTAAGGGGCCGAAAAATGACTTGTTTACGTTCTGAGCTTCTTCCGAACAATTCTGTAGACAACCGAGACTGGAATCAGACTGGAATCCTTGCTTATTGAAGTATCAATTTACAACAACGAAGCTTAAACTTGTAACTACGGAATGGCTCGGAAGGTGCTCGGAACGTAAACAAGTCATTGTTCTGCCTGTGAGTCGCTGTCTTTATCTGCGTTATAAGTTTAACCTGCTTGATTCTGATTGAAATTTGAGTATGGGCTAGTCCGTAAATCTACAACTGTATTCCTCGTTAAGAGTTACTCCAAGAACGACCTCGACCTTTTTTGTAAACCCCTGAGCTGACGCAGTACAGATTGGTCCCAATCCATGAACTGAGTACATGATTGAACGTAAAATTTCTCGCTCTTTCGATTGCCGTTATCAAAAATAGGGGTTCCCATTCAAAAAAACAAAACTGACCTTGAAATAACCTTGAAGATCAAGTTCAAGGTCAAATTCAAGTAATAAACTTTTTGAAAAAATATTTACCTGGAGAGATATTTAGGTGTATCGAGACTTTTTGAACACCTGTATATATCTATGCATATATGTATGTATATATACCTGTATATATATATAATTGTCATCCATTTCTGACTTACGTGCAAATTTTCTAGTCTCTATCTCTATTAGAAGTGTACTTAGGATTGTTACTGACTACTCCATAGCTTATGTAAATAGTATAAAACAGCAAAATAGATATTCCTGTATCTTAAGTGTCAATTCTAAATGAAAAATGGGTCTTGCAAAATGGGCCCCGGGCCAGTCTTCTGCTATCAACTTCATCGGAAAAGGTCTCTCCCAGTGATGAGCCCACAAAACCCTACCTTATAAACTCCGCCCTAGTTCGGTCACCACAGGAAAGAAATACAACTTTTTTCCATCAATCTAAACATCACTTTTAAATTCCGAACCTTAAATTTAAGCGAAATTTTTTTTATGGTAATGAACTGAAGCATTTTTGAGATAAGAAAACAAATTCATACACAATGTAAATTTCGATCGTTCAACATGAGATGCAACACATTTCACGCTATGATATATCATTTCTTGTTGAGTCGATTTGAATAATGCTAGTCACTAATACATCAAAATAAAACAGGCCGAAGCGCGCGGACAGAGACAGTCTGCACTCCACGTGATAAGTGACCCCACCCTGCTGAGAGCGTCAAACCACGTCAGCCAGCGCTACTTGCATGGCGAGATATCCAGTCCTTGGAGTGTTCCGATATACACCAGCTTTGACTTGCGTGTCCCCGACAGCTGCTAGCTCTGGTAGCATTCAAGCTGCATAACCCATCTCCATATATTGTATGAAATCCGGCAATAGTGAGCATTCTTCTTCTGGAGCAAATCCGCGCGGCGATTATGAGGTCGCATTCGGAAAATAAAAATATTGAAATCGAGAGCTAGAAGTACGGATGCATTCGTGGAACTAACGCACGAGGCTCGCGTGGTAAACCAGCATTGGTCGACTCTCAGCAGTTAAAGTAGGTAAGGTTCCTTGCTATTGGTAGAAAAATAATGATACCACCTAACATGTTTGCAGCAAGTTCGGTTTAAAACAAATGACTGCGCAGGGCTCTCAAAAATAGGTCGGAGAACAATGCTGACTATCCTAGTGTCAGGGTGCGAGAAATACTCAGAGCTTTGCAATTTTTGTACCAACATCTGTGATACCATGCCGAACAACTGTGGATAAGGGGCTATGTAAGGAAAGCACCTACTCTACAGCAGTCAAAACACGCCAGCAACAGAGAAAGACAGGCGCGAATGAGAACGACGGTGGTTATGCATCCAGTAGAGGAAGAGTGATGATTCAGAATCGGAGAAAGCATCCACATTCAGGTTTCTCTTAATCTAAAAATCTGGATAGTATAGCGAGAGCTTTTTCAGTGCAAACCCTAAAATAAAGCTAACAGCTTATCATTATATAAGAAGAAAAATGCATCAACCTATGATAAAGTTTGGCTAGGCAAAGCGTATGATTGATTGAATAACATTTGATAGGAATTTCATCGGCAAGTTGGGCAGATAACCCCCACCTTTCAGGGAGCTGTTTTCCATCTATCTCTCGCACTTCGCCATTACAAATCGAACTTATGCTGAAAATCTAGAAATCAAAAGCATGAGGTCATTCATGTATTTTATGTAGATGTCCTTGAGAGCTATGCTAAAGATCAAAAGCAGCTCCATCTACCTCTGGAGGTTATAAAAAAGTCAACGCAAGGGCTTGTAATGGAATTTAGCTTAGAAAAATGCCCAAAGGGTTATTTAAAGTGCGGGAAACTTAAACTTGTCCCCGTAAACCCTGACCTCGTCGACAGAAGTTCCATATAACACCTCATTTCTGGAAAGACCTGTACATACCAGGGTGTGTCACCAAGCCTAATTTAGGACGTGACATATATAAAGGATACTCTCCGAAATAGATACGAAGGTCTGATCTGGCAGATTTAGTTTATCGAACTTATATCACTTGATATCGATCTATAAAAGTTTATGAATTTTAATGAAAGGATGCAACATAAGTCGTGTGTTTCGCGACCTTACATATGACGCTACCAAGGTGGTCGGCGAATGCAGAATCTTGAACATCTATACATTAGGATTATTCTTACCACAGTAAATAATCCCGCAAGAACAGTACAGTTGCAAATGAACTAGACTCTCTTTTAAAAATGGTCAGAAAGCACAAAAAAGTGGGCAAGAGAGATTCTCTGTACATAGCAGCGGAGGAGACTGCTGAAAAACTCGGCCTTGACTTCAATATCAGATGTGAACAAAATGTATCTTGGCTTACACATCCTAAGTATTGGCTCCTAAAGAATCGGATTAAGAAAGCACAGGAAGAAAACGTTCGTTAACAGCTCCTCGACAAGAGTATTGACAGCATCATACACATCATTTTGAAGGTTCAATCGATGTCATATAAGCGAAAGTCTCGGTTCAATAAATCACACGATTTTAATTTAAGCACGGATCAGCAACACATTCATGTGGCGTTTAAAGACGAAGACGATGAACATCAGTTAGAGGTAGACGCGTCACACAATCCAACAGCGACAATTAATGTTCTTTTCGACTTGTTGATGATTCAGAACTACCACACCCTCCAGAGGTAGATGGACTTATACAACCGGAGACAACTGCAGAATCAGATGTTCAAAAAGCAAGAAGGCGATTAAAATGAACGTATCATATCGCCAGATATGTCATGCGCTTTTATCTCTTGGCAGAGAAGAGCGGGAAAGGTGAGAGGAGGGAACATCTTCGAGTCTTATCGCAGCAAGAATAAATGAGTAGAATCTAGTAGGTTAAAATCACTTATTATCTGTGAACAGATTTTATTAAGCTATTGACATAGCTGCTATTAAATGATTTTATGAGGGAATCGTATGTACCTTGCTGTGAAACATTATGCAAAATATAGTATTGAAGCTGGTGACTTATTCGGAATTATGCAACAGGTATATAATTTTCTTTCGGTTTGAACTGAGAAACGAAAAATTTGTTGTAAGTACCATTCGAGATTTACAGTAAAACGGATACCTGAAACACATTGGTCCTGACCACCTTATCTGCAAGACATTAAGCGCAGCCTTTTGCTACTAAAATTCAAAGGTTATAATTTATATTCTCAGCTCACAATTAAATTCTGCATGATGTACTACGATTGCTAGAGTGTATAAAATATAAATATTTTTGTTTAAACGCTGTTCGTTTATTTGCATATATGTATCATCTCGACTTTTTCCACAGTGTGACAAAAACACTATTTTTAAACAGCTAAAGAAAAATTTTTTGTAAAGAATAAAATCCATGACTTTTTTCATTTAACTTTTAAGTCTCACGCTAATTTCGCGGTATGGAGCATATATTATTGTCGATTATTTTTACAGCCTTTTAGAAAAAGAAAAAAATTTTCAGCTCATCATGTACCAACATACGATAGTGTAGGTAATTGAAACAAAAATTTAGTCCTGTATTTCTTGTTTTCAGAAAAAAGTTCGCAGTCCAAACGTTTGCCTGCTGAAGGATCTAATCCACCTCTTCGTGACAGGTCGAAGTCTCCAACTCTCAGGGAAACTTTTCCGAGCATACTTGGATATAGATTTGAAGAGCTTGAATTTATTCGACTTATTCCCCACAAGAATACGAATAAGACTTTTGAACTCCGAAGATACGTTTTTCCCCTAGATAAACCAATTGGATTAAAAACAAGAATTCGTGACTTGAGACCTATCCCAACTAATGAACACATTGTATTATCAACATCCAATGGCGACGTCTGTGCAATATTGGAAAAATCACGATACAGAAACACGCTTCTTCGTGCAATTTTTACATGTGTTTCTGGTCAGTCAGTAAGGGTGAAAATAAATATGAATAGCGGCGCGGTTGATAATTTAACCCGAGAAGAAATCGAGGAATGTCCAGTATCCACCCAGAATGCAATAGCGAAGTATTACGCAGTATTCCGTATGTACATCACAATTCTTCAAACCGCTAATCATTTTTGAAAAAGTGCATACGTCAGTCTGTGTTAGCATTAGCGCTCGATGTTTTTTTACCCTGCTTTTATGCAGAGAATGTTTAAAATTAATATTTAAGAATAACTTTTTACATTTACAATTAAATTTGTATACATTTAAGAAAATGTTTTTAAAGAATCTATCAAATTAAATTAGATTTTTATAAATTACATATCACTTGATATTTTGACATTCAAGATAATTCTCATTTCACCTTCTATAGGTTAAATCTACTAAGTTAAGCTACTAAGTTAAGATGCGCAATTCTAAAATATTTTAGAGACTCGATTTTCCGGTTTTAAACGTACTCGTGCAAGAATAATGTGTATACAAGTAATTCGTGGGAAAATTAAAAATGACCTTAATGTTACTTTTTTTTGAATTAATTTAATGTTTTAAAGACATAAAACTACGCCAAAATAGAGACTAACAATGCCCAGTAGACAAAAGCCACAAGATCCAACTTTATTTTGGAAGCTAAAAGACTTTTACAATTTTTTTTCAATTGTGCCTTTATGACAGATTTTTTAAGATTTAGAAAAAAATTAAAAACGAAGGTTTCTAAGATTTTTAGAATAAAAATCATATTATCAGTCATGTTAAATGAACAAAAAACATTTCCTTATGAGAATGTTTAACAATCAGGGTGCGGACTATAAAAATGATTGTTTTTTAAAAGCGTAAAATTTTCACACCAAGCGCAGACGGACGGTGCCGCCTAACGCCCTGAGTTTTCGTACCTAAAATGCTCTCCCCTCCATCGACGGTACGGATCACCACCATCGACTTCCTCCAAAGTGGCACTGCTTTAAAAATTGGCTTTGGTTACTCTCACCCAGACCGTACCCTGAGACCTAAAACTTACCAAATATAATTATTTAAATAAAATTTTATGTAATGAAATTTTGTCCTAATGTCTCTTCTTACCAATTTTATATAAATTAATTAATTTTAATTGATCATAGCTCATTTTTTTCGAAAAAACATTCCCTACAACTCTACTGTTTCTTTTTTACTGTTGCTTTAAATACAGTGATTTGCATCAAATATATTTTCTCAAGCCCATGGACAAGATGAAATTACAGGCGTTAATGAAATTTAGTCCCACAAGGACAACCTTATTTACAACTCGTCATGTACGAAAAGTCGATTTTATAGGTATTTAAAACATAAATGTAATCTCGTATTTCTTGTTTTAGGATTGAGTTCACAGTCCGAGGGTTTGTCTGAAGTTTATCGCTCTGGACCTTCTTCTTCTTCTCCTGGCAGACATCGTCCAAACACGACTCTCTCTCTTTCAACACCTCATTCTTCAGCCAGGTCTCCACCATCAGCGGAATCACCTCTTCGTGATAGGTCACGGTCGCCTACTTTAAGGACAACTTTTCCCATCATTCTTGGATTTAGTTTTGACGATCTTGCATTTATTCGACTTAGTCCATACAACAATCCAAATAGGATATTCGAACTCCGAAAATACACTTTTCCTCCAGATAAACCAATTGGATTGAGAACAAGAGCTCGTGTCCTGAATCATATGCCAACCGGAGAACAAATTGTATTATCAACGTCTAATGGCGACGTATGTGCAATATTGGAAAAAAATGGCTCCAACACGATCATTCGTCCAATATTTACATCTACTTTGGGGATTTTAGAGCGGGTAAAAATAAATATGAATAGCAGCGCGGTTGAAGGATTGTCCACAGAAGAAAACGCGAAATGTCCAGCAAGCGCGGGAGAATCAATCTCAAAGCGTTATAAAATATTTCGTGTTAGTACTTAAAAAACTAAAAAGAAACTGAAAAAAAAAATTAAAAGAAGTTCGATTTCAACTTTTTCATAGTCAGTTCACTGCTAACTTTTTCAAAATAATTCATTTTACAGCGATATTATATTAAACACTATTATATTAAGTGTATGTTTTTGTCTTTTTTTTATCATGAAGCGAATGTGTTGATTCAGATAGTGAAACACAAAGTAAAAATTTTATATCTTAAAATCATTGTATTTTAATGACGAATCGTTTTCTCGATAATTAAAGAATTTTCCTTTTCACCTTTCGTAATTTATGCATGCATATTAGAAAATGCAAGAAAATGACTACATAAAAAACATAAGACATATGAAAAAACCATATTTCTTTAAATTTTGGCTCCGAATGTGAATTTTCGATGTTTTATTAGAATTTTTGTTGGGTGAGAACGTAACTAATGGTTAAAGAAGTCTGGTTTCAGTAAAAATGTTCTATTAGATCTTACAGTCTTAAGAGACCCCTCTCTCAAGTTTAAAACCTTCTCATATGTTTTTTTATTTAATTTCTATTGAGTCTCCTAAAATTATGTTCTAAGCCATGTTTAGTAATAAAGATTTTTTTCGCTATACTACTTGTCTGTTGTTCAATCGTAAATTATATTTATTGTTTATAATTATATAAATGAATACTTTTTTCTTAAATTATGAATAATTCTTCAAGATATATAAGCGCACGCTATTCTGACCCTGTTGAGTTTTTACTTTGTTTAAATAATGCAATTTCATGAATTATATTATAGCTAGGACTCCCCGTTTCCTTCTCCCATTTAAACATTCTGCACTTTCTGTTTCCTTCCTTTTCGTAATACATCTCCTCCCTTGACTCGTTTCCCAATCTAAACCTTGGTATTTTATTCCATCTTCTATCATCTCACCCCTTCTCTAAAAAAGTTGATACTCCTTCCTATTTTATCATCTTATACCATTTATTATATTTTGATTCCTCAATCATTCTCCATCTCTCCATTAATTGTCGTGCCCGTCCCTTGCCTCCAATTCTTCATAGCTTATTTCAACTCCCTCTCCTATATCTCTTTCACTGAAAGCTCCTTCCTTTGTTCTTCCCATCTTGAAAGTTCTACCGCTCTCCATCTCCTTCCTTGTAGCTCCTTCAAACACTTGTTCGTTAACCTCCCTCCCTTTGCCTACCTTAACTTCGTCTCAAATCAGTATGCCCCCTAACCCGCTCTAGTACTTAAATGATGTCTTTGCGCTTTTTCTCGCACCATATATCCCGGTGTATAAAAAAACCGCATTCTCCGTCTGCAATCTTACTTAAACCTTCTGTTCCCTATTCCCCATGCCTGTTTTATTATCCCTCCTGCTTTCTTTTATCCTTTCTCTTATATGAGCTCTATTATCTCTATTAGTTTGCAAGGTATATACCAAATATTTGGATTCCCTAACTTCTACTACCTGTTCTCTCTTTTTTCTTCCAGTCCATTCTTTCTGTTTTTCACCTCCTTTTTTAAACATTATTATCTTTGTCCTTTCTACATTTAAGTTCAACTTTTTTCCATCTAAGTACCTCTCCCATCCGGTAATTATGCCCTTTATTCCGTCTTTATATCTTCTTCTAGGTCTAAGACTCATATATTCTTTACTCTTTTTGTTACGACCTTTTTTATACCCCTTTCTATCATACCTGTTCTCTCTTAACTCTGCCTAAGGAGTCAGAAGCTTCAAGTTCAGGAATATTGCTAACATTGCCCCTTTCTTCCTTTTAATCTTTTTATTTATCGGATAATTCAGAACATATATTTTGTCCATCACCCCCATTCCTTTTGTACATGCTGTGTGATTCGGTGATTTTATCTTTTTTCCTCAAAATCTTTCTTTCATCTCTCCGAAAAAACAGTTGCATATATTTTACATAATATTGGCATCAGCATCTTACCACTATAAGCTGTACCATTCTCCCGTTTGCCTTCCTTTACTATGGTTACTACTACACCTATTTTCCATAACTCTGGCCACCACTCTCCTCTCCATACCCTATTACATATTATCCATGCTTATTCCTTCAATTCCGTCTCCCCATATTTCTAGGCTTACTTTGGAATCTCATGTTTACCAGGTGCATTTCCATCCCTTGTTATGTCCTCTTCGTGATCTCCTTCTCTACCATATTTTCGTTCTTTCCTAACTTTTTCCTCGAGTTCTCCTAGCAATATGCTGGTTTACTCTTTTCTTCTTTTTTTTATCTCTATTAAATACCTTCCAGACCTTTTATTTCGTTCCTGTCTGCCTCGATGGGAGTGGGAAAAGTATGTATAGGCAAGAAGTATATGAAAGAAGGGAAAGAACAAAAATAAGGATTATTAGTAGAAGAGGTAAACATGAGAGAAGAGAATTGGAAAATAGAAGGGTTTTATGTGAATAGTGATATGTAGGAGAAAGCAGAGTAGATGAAAGAAATTATAGCAGATAATTAGAGATTTCAATGCGAGAACAGAGAGAGAGAGAGAGGAAGAAAATTTAAATATAAGCTACTGAATGGAACTAACTTCTAGCAGATGGGATAATCTCTGAAAGACAAAGTTGGTCATGAAAATTCAGAATTTTATAATTGAAACCGTAAAAGTTAAAGAAGGAACACTTGTGCTGAAAATTTTTCACTTGTATTCGAATTTATTGTCGCTTCATACTAATTTTTAGAAAAATAGTTCAATTTGAATAAATGATGGGGTATTTTTTCAGGAAGACATTCTCTACTATAATTGCCGATTTTTTGTACCAATTTTAAGAATTAGAAAGAGTACACTTTTAGGTAATGTTTCCACATTAGACCAAGCCAGGATAGATAAAAATTCAACATGTTTTTTAATTCGTATATAGAGGCATCCGAGAATGTTTAGTTACAAAAACTATTATAAATGAATTTTTGATAAGTTTCAAACCTTTAACATGAAAAGGAATGTATGTTCTTTCATAAGATGTGACTAATAGTATCTTTTCAATTTTCTAAATCATACACAATTTTTTCTTTTCAAATAGATCATTTAATTTTTCTTTAAAATTTTAAAACTTTTACAACACATATTTTAAGCTTATATACAATTAATAGAAATCTATTTAGGATTTTAAAAATTCAACTGTAGTTCGTAAATGCTGTTTTTGTTTCGGGCTACAATATTCGATATGTAACACACTTAATTTTAAATCTTTTAATTGAAAAAAAACTTTTTTATAATATTCAGCAATATTCAGCAGTTCCTTCAAAATAAGCAATTTTAAATCCAACATTCACGCTGTATCAACAATTAAAATAAAATGTAAGAATTTAGAGATAATCGGGGTACTACTATGAAGATTCCAAATGCCATAAGAGATAATAGTGTTTCTGTAAGTATTATTATAGACTTAAGCGAACAAAAATTATACTTAACTCTCAATGTTTTACACGTATATAATAGAAGCTTTCTAACTTTTAGACAAAAATTTCAATTAAATGTAATTAAACTGTAAAACTTGAACCGTTATACTTTTATAAATTGAACAATTCAAAGATTTCTGGTTAAAAAATATGAATCCGCGCGATCGCTTTAAATGCTCTAAATTAAAGCTAAAACACCATTTCAACTTGGATTAATAAAAATGGCAAGAACTGAAACATGTCCCTCTCCCAACTCAATAAAGATGTTCTGGGAAAAAAATGTTTCTTTGGAAAATTTACATAGTAATCTTATCTAATCTTTTCGTATCTTTCAAATTATTGCAGAACGCTTAACAAATAAGTACTATCCACCCTAATTCACTAGACTAGCAAGGGTGTTTTTTATCTCCGGAAAGTCGTGCGACCGGTACCCTCAGAGAAAAGGTTCTGTAAGTATTTAAGGCTGTTGCTCTTGATGGTTCGGAACCCACCTTAAACTGTAGGTCACTATCCCACCACCAAGTAAATGTGTGGTAGGTGTATAAAGGATAGGGAAGAAGGTGCAAGAAAAATGTCAACCCTTAGGGGGCGGATTAGAAGTTTCCATTCAAGACTGAAATAACTAAAATTTTCATAAACTGCACTTTTGTTTTAGGAAAAATGTGTCATAAAATAAGAGGGGACATTTCTAAAGAACTAAATTTTTTAAATACAATTGCGGCAAATTAATTTTAAAAAGTATGCTCATCCTTGAGTTAGAGAATATATCTAGATTCATACAAAAATATAATTTTGGTAAAATAAAAAATCTAAAAGTAATAATAAACAGCGATTATTAATATTTTGTTACGACAACGACATTAAACTTCATACGTGGATGTCAGAAGGTTTCGTAAACATTTGAAAGCGGGTTTATTTTACTTGATTAAACTGCTCCAGTGAATAATGGAATAAATTAGACTCATGCTCATCAACTCACACGCCATATTATAATTTCACGTGGGTCAATTTTATTCAGACAGGGACCATTTTTTAAAGTTACTTGCATTCTCAAAAAATTTATCAAAGATGAGAGTCTCCCGTATCTTATAAAAAATAATTTATGATCTTACAACTTTCGAAATATTATTTAAATGAACACATTTCATTGTCAACGATATTTCAAATGATTAAGTCTTTTTTAGAATCTAATTATATAAGAATATTCTAGAAGATAATATATATCATATATCTGCAAACACAGTAAAATAATATTTATTGGATAAAAATTCATTTTGAAGAAGGAACTATTTGTTTCAAAAAACAATTTTTTAAATGAAAAGAAAGGACCCCGCACAATTTACATTAAAAGCTTGCCCCGGTCAAACTAGCTGGAATTGCAATAAATATAGTTCAAACATCCTGATCAAAAAATCTTAATGGACGCTATTACAAAAAATCGAAAGTTTTCGAGATAGGTGGGGTTGAACGAGAAAAATATGACCACAAGCGAATCTAATGTCCCGCTAATAAAGGCAACAAAATGGCACTGTCCTGGTAAAAATAGGCGAAATCATGGTGCTGTCCTGGCAATGTGAATACTGTTCATGTAAATCAAATGTTCCATTTTGAAGCAAAACTATGCAAAATATGACAAAGGATAAATGGATAAAATTTGTGCACCCAAAAATGATCCAAAAATTTGTTATTATTCACTTTTTTAAATAATAAGTAGTTTTTTTCATTTGTAAGAAATAACATTTACAAGCAATAAAAAAATCAAATCTTTTGACAAACGGTGCATACTACGAAAACACCTTAAATAAAAAAAGTTTTTATTCAACTAGTTTTACAAATTTGTAATAAACTCTTGTTATAAGAATAATATAAATTTATTGATATTACAGATTTTTCATGAGTTGACAATTAAAACCCGTGAAAAATGAGCAGCATATATAAAAGTAATCATGAATAATCAAATATCTGAATAAGCAGTACAAGCCTAAGGTGCTGATATAAATTTAGTTTTCATTTCATATAATAGTGTTTTACATACTTAAAGCAGAACGAGCTTTAAAAAAAGACAATTCACAGGTCTTGATTAAAAGTACGAGAATTGTTCATAATAGGAATAAACAACTATCGGAATTTCTTAAAGTTTTAGTTAAAAAAGATTGTACTTTTGTTGTTATGCCAAGTAACAGTCATACTCAAATCGGAGAACGTAAGAATTTACTTATATGCTCGCGGGAGCGTATCCCACCACTGCTCCTTAGCGGAGCGGCAATATTGTTGCGCAATATTGTTGGCATACTGTTTAATTCTAAAACTTCTAATGAGCTCACTTATTACATAGTTTAAATTCAGCGACAATTTTTATTGCCTTTAAAAAGTTTCCATTAATAGAATAAAAAGATGATCAGATAATCCACGGGAAACCAACTTTTATCCCTATAATATTTGTACAATTCCGCATACACGTTGAATTATCTAGTGGCAAATATTGTTTAAAATAATAATTTTAGCACTTTTAAACCGATCACTGCACCTAACAATGCTCTTTCAATATACTGATTTACATTGAAGAGCTTTTATGAACTTTTATATCATTGATCAAAAAAGAAATAAGGTTTGTTACTAACCAATCCAGAGCTTACGTACCTAGTATAAAAAAGCAAAATCGAATTTTCCGTATTTTAAGCGTTATTTCTAACTAAAAAATATAAATCAAAGCTTACCTGGATAAATCTTCTGCTATTAACCTCGTCTTAAAAAATCCTCTCCTAGAGATGAGGGTACAAAACTCAACCTTATAATTTCGCCCTACTACCGTCACCAAGGGAAGGAAATATGATTTATTTTCAGAAATCTAAACATCACACCAAAAAGCCGATCCTCACAATTAGGATAAACTCCTGTAGAGCAATTAATTGCAGCATTTTTAAAATACGAAAGCAAAGGGACAATGAAAATGTTCATCGTTTAAAATTAGATGCAGCAAATTTCACATCTGTAACATCCCAATGATTTTTAAGATGATTTGAATAATGTTAGTCATGAATATATCCAAATACAAAAGGTCAAAGCGCGCGGACGCGGACAGTCTGCACTCATATGGGGAAGTGACCCCACTCCGCTGGGAGCATCAAGCCGCGTTAGCCACTAATCACAGCCGCCGTCTGACCACACCATGGTAATTATCACCTCCACCATAGAACTAGGAGTAGGGACAAGACTTAATAATGCCGCGTAGGACCTTAGAACTTAATTCAGCCGCTAACTGTTATGGTAAGCTCTGCAATCCTTTAGAGTGTCCATGCATCCACCAGCTTTGAGCAGAGTGTTCCTGACAACTGCTAGCTTTGGTAGTATTAGACTTGTATTGGATTTGAGAAATTGTGTGCTAGCAGAAAATGCGCGTCGCGGTTTCAAGGAAGTATTAGAAAAATAAAAATATGGAAATCAAGAGCAAGGAGCAAGGCTGGATTCGCGTACAACTGACTCGCAAGGCTCACGTTAAGTCGTAGACCAGCATTGGGCCATTTGTAGCAGCGAACGAAGGAACAGTGATATTCCAAACACTCCAGAGTTTAGGAGCTTGTGATACGCGTGCAAATTTTTATCCCGAAAATAAAGAAATAATACAACCTCATGTCGAATATGGTTGAGATAATTGTTAAGCAGTCACGTATGATTGTCCATGGGTAATCCCCAAAGAAAGTAACCACCAAGCGGAAGCATTCTAAACGCACCTTGGGCTGAACGGCTCCTGGACAAGGTATCTTGAACGGTGATAGTGGATTATGAGGCGACCTTTCAGAGTATACAGCACTGTCCTTGCGTGCGGACCTCTAAAGGAATAAAAAAAAAAGAATGGGTCGGACAACCATGCCGAATAACCTATATTTGGGGAGCAAGAAATACAAGGATTTCTCACACTTTTCATATAAACATCTGTGAAGCCTTACCGAAGAACTCCCAAAAAGGGGCTATCTGAGCAAAGCATCTACTATACCGCAGCCAGAACTAGCCGGCAATAGAGAAAGAGAGTTGAGACTGAGGCCAACGGTGGGCATGCATCCAATACAGAAAGGGCGATGATTCAGGACCTGAATACTCATTAAAGATTAACTAACTTAAGCCTAAAGATCTGGTTGAAATGCATTAACAGCTTCGTGAATATTTTTCTTTAAATAGTGCAAACGATAGTTTTGTCTGGTGCGAATCGGCTGGGCAAGACAGTACGCGCCTCACATTTAGTATATGCTGGTCAGATTGTTTAAAAAATATTGAGACTATCTAATATTATGATAAGTCTAACTCCATCTAACAAAATCAAATTTTAGAGAGGTGACTTTTATCTATCTCTCGCACTTTGCTATTTCAAAGGGCACATCTGCTGCAAACCTTTGAATCAAAAGCCTAAGATCATTCATGTATTTTGCACTATTGATCTTAAGATTTATGTTAAATATAAAAAGCGACTACTTCTAGCTCTACGGATCGTGAAAAAATGCCCTGAGGAAATTGGAATGGAATTTTAGTTAGAGCAATTCTCCAAGGTTTATTTTAAGTGAGGATAACTGAATAGCAACTGGATAAATTGATAACTGGCTAACTGAATAGTAGAAAAAGGACAGTTTCTGAACAAAGAAGCAGAGGAAGCTGTTTAAAAACTTGGCTTTGATTTCAATACCAGGGGTGAGAAAAATGCATTAAATCTTACCCATCTCAAGTACTCCACTTAAAAACCCTGATTAAGAAAGCATAGGAGAAAAACTTCCGTAAACAGCTTCTCGGCAAAAGTATGAACGGCATCTTCAATAGTAGTGTAGAGGTTCAGTCGATGTCATATAAGATAACGTTTTTATTCCTTAAATTACCGGATTCAGTTAAAGTAGAGATTGTTTCATCTTAGCATGTCAAGACGGTGTCATTTCCACTTAAGTATACGGTCGCGACAATGTCAGCCAAAACATGTGTTGGACAACGTCCAAAGGAACAATACAGCACTGAGAGTGCTTTATTACGTCGCCTGTCATTCTTAGGGATTCGCCCAATAAACGCTCCGCTGCATGCTCCTACGTATATAGAATCAATTTTCTGGAATAAGAAGTGCCACATATACTTCAACTTCATATTCTTGAAAGTTGTTTCTCTTGTGCAATCGAGGCCTGATGTAGTTGTACTTGACTTCGATAAACGAACCATGTTCACTATAGAATTTCTGGCATGATGTGACAAAAAAATCATAGCCAAGGAGAATAAAAACGAAGAGAGGTATAAAGATCTTATAACGTAATTGAAACGGTTATAACCAGAACATGTTGTTAAGCTAATCAAACCATATGTTCGGTGCTTCTAAAGGTTCCAAGCATGAGGCTTTTGCTAGAACGGTCGTCAGACATGGCTAAGGCTAAAATTGTACTGTGATTTTGACAGAAAAGGGTGAAATTTTTCAGATAAGCACCTGATTCTAGCGAAATTCAGCAGTGGGCCTAACGAATAACTTTTAATAATATATATGTGCATGTAATAAAAGGTGATCGAAAAACATAGAAAGTGTATCAAGGTAAAGTAAATAGTGGTGTGCCTAAAGGCATACCGCGAAAAGTATGGTATGAATGTGTGATTGAAGCCCTAATTATAAAAGAAACTAGAAGTCTCTGAAGCCCGAGAGATTGCACAAAAAAATTAATGGACGTGAAGGAAGCTATATAAGTATAACAGGACAGAAAAATATTGCAAAAAATAGTCATTGAAAAGACTTTCATTAAAGTGAATGGCCACCTTAACAGAAATAGCGTGGATGTGCATCAAGTGGGATTCCACCATGAAAGAGGAATTAGTGCCTCTCTTTTAGGAAAGTGTCAAGTCTGAATACAAAATCGAATAAGGATACAATTTAGGGAAAATTTTTTTTTTCAAAGTATCCTCATATAAAGAAATTCGCACTAGCAGGTCATATTCCTTAAGTAAAGGATATCAGGACTATTATTTATACTCCTAAGACCAAGCAAGGCAGATTCAACAACAGGTTTATGTGCCGTGGAAAAACGATGGCAATGAGCATCAGTTAGAGAAAGCTGCGTCGCACGATCAAGCAGCGGCATTCGATTTTCTTTCTCAACCTGTTGATGATCCAGCAGCAGAGAAAAGTTGGAAAAGTACCAGCAGGTAAAATCATCGACTCTTCTCAATTATGCACCCAGAGCTAGTCACAAAAATAAATAAGCAGAGTCTAGAAGATCAATAACACTCAATACCCGTAAACAGAATACTTTTTGGGATATGAATGGCTGGACAGTTTAATTTCTAACTTATTTTAATGCGTTTACCAATAATTCAAGGCTTTAAGATATAATGTGAAGCTGTCATTATAAAAGATTCCAGGTAAAGAAAAATTGTTTGTAAGTAATATAATCCATGACTTCTTTTATATTTTATTTTTGGATCTCACGCTAATTTCAGGGTATCATTTCCTTGCAATAAAAACTAACCTTGGCAGTGGGAAAGGTACCCTAACGCAAGGTCTTATTTCCTTTGGACTTGGGGTATAAAGCGTCTAATGCCGTCAATGGTTTTTACAGACTATCAGCAAAAAGAAAAACTTCCATTTCTATATTAACTGCAAAGCTGCTAAAGCAGAAAAGCTACAATTTTTTGTATAAGAAAATGTGTACAATTTGATTTTTTATAATAATTTATACGTTAAAAATTGCAGTTAATTTTAAAAGTTTCCATGGGCCAAAGAAGGTGAACGAGAAAAAATTATAGGCGTATATGAAATTAGACTTTAGGTTTCAGAAAAAAGTTCGCAGTTCGCACGTTTGTCTGATGAAGGCTCTATGTCACCTCTTCGTGGCAGGTCGAAGTCTCTTACTCTCAGGGAAAATTTTTATAGCATACTTGGATATAGATTTGAATAGCTTAAATTTATTCGACTTATTCCAGACAAGAATACGAATAAGACTTTCGAACTCCGAAGATACGTTTTTCCTCCGGATAAAGAAATTGGAATGAAAACAAGATTTCGTGAGTTAAGTCCCATGCCAACTAATGAACAAATTGTATTGTCAACATCCAAAGGCGACATCTGTGAAATATTGCAAAAATCACCATACAGAAACAAGCTTCTTCGTGCAATTTTTACATGTGTTTCTTTCGGCCAGTAAGGGTGAAAATGAATATGAATAGCGGAGCCTTTAAGGAATTAACCGACCGTCAGCGCTCGGTCTTTTTATTTACCCTGCATTTATGCACAGACTTTTTAAAATTAATGTTTAAGAATAACTTTTAACATTTACAATTACATTTTTTTACATTTCAGAAAATGTTTTTAAAAGATTTTATCAGATTATATTAGATTTTTGTCAATTACATATAACTTGATATAATGACATTTAAGATAAGTCTGATTTCACCTTCTGTATATTAAATTATGTTATATTGTTATCTGTTATATTAAATTCAAATTAATCTTCAAATATTGCTATTTGTTAAAAAAAATATTATCTCAAGCCGTTAAACCAAATGAAATTATAGGCTTTATTGGAATAGAGCCCCACAATTACAAACTCATTCACAACTCGTCATGTGCAAACATACGATTGTGCAGGAACTTAAAACAAAAATGTAATCGAGTGTTTCTTGTTTAAGGATCAAGTTCACAGGTCGAGAGTTTGCCTAAAGCTCAGCCTAATCCTGATGTTCATCGCTGCGGACCTTTATCTTCTGCTCGTAGCAGACCTTGTCCAGTCACGACTTATTCTACGTCTCCATCACCTGCAGAATCGCCTCTTCGCGACAGGTCGAGGTCTCCTACTCTTAGACAAACTTTTTCTACCATTCTTGGATATAAATTTGAAAAGCTTGCATCTATTCGACTTATTCCTTACAAAAATAAGAATCGGACATACGAACTCCGAAGATACGTTTTTCCTCCAGACAAACCAAATTGTATTGAGAACATAAGCTCGTCTGCTTGATCCTATTCCAACTAAAGAACAAATTGTATTATCTACCCACAATGGCGACGTCTGTGCAATATTTGAAAAATCTACCAGACACACGATTCTTCTTTCAATATTTACACCTATTTTGGGGATCTCAGAACGGGTGAAAGTCAACATAAATACCGGCGTGGTTGAAGGATTAAGTGCAAAAGAAATGAGGGAATGTCCAGTAACCTCCAGGGAATCAATCACAAAGAGCTATAAAGTCTTCACTGTGCGAATTGCAGTTTTATCACACCCTTAATCAATATTTACGAGCCCGCGCATCAGACACATGGCGCTTTGAGCTCGGTTATTACGCTTACCTAATGTTTATCCACACAGCTTTTAACAATAAAGTTCAAAAATAATTGTTTACATGTAAAATTGCTTATTATCGCTGGATATTGAAACCTTTAAAATAAGTTTAATTTCAACTTTTTTGTTTAATTTATTATTAGCTTTTTTTAAACTAGTCAGTTAACAGCGCGTTAATCTATATTCACTTGGACGAAGAATTTTACTTTCTAAAAGTACCATTAAAAACAATAATTCGTTTATTTTTTATTCTTCGAATTTAAAATTTCTTAAAAGTGATTTAATTTTTAAAGTTGACAAATTTGTTGATCTACTTATCATTTGAGAGAGAATTTATAAAACATAAAAATATTTCGCGAATACATTCTCATCACTTGTAGGCAAATGTAATTTATTCAGATTATGGCAAGTGAAGTGAGGATTTCATTCTATATCATCACTGTATTTTAGTTAAACACAGTTTCTTTTTGACAATTAAAGAATTTCCCCTTTTACCTCTCGTAACGTATGCAATCGTATTATAAAAAGAAAAGAAAAGAAATTAAAAAACTTAGTGTGGCATTTTCGATTCTGTATGCCCTCTCTACCAACCTCCAAACCTTTTCATAGGTTTTGTTAATTTTCTATTAAATTTCCTCAAATGTTGTGATTATTAATCATATATTATGGTTATTCTTTATAAATAGAGAAATGAATATGTTTTTCTATAATTATGAAAAATGCTTGAAGATATATCTAAGGGCATGTCAGTCTGATGCAGTTGAGTTTTGATTTTGTTTAAATAATTCGATTTTATTAATTATATTATAGTGAAACAAAAGACCTTAAATACTACTAAACTCAAGGGGCGACCTCAAATGACGACTGTGTGGAGTTTTTCACTTTGGGTGATTGCTAGAGAGATTGATCAGCAACGGAGCAGTGTTGCGGAACAAACGTGTTATTTAAATAAATAACACGAGAGCTCTAGAGGCGACTAAAAACACAAATGTGAAATTTTTAATTTTAAGAAATAAATTATAAGAAATTTAAAGTATAAGAAATAAATTAAAGAAAGTTTAAGCAAATAAAAACTTTCTCGGGAGAAGTTGTTATAAAAACCTAAGCTTAAAAGTAAATTTTTACATGGTTGAAATCGTTATACCACTGTTTTATAACACATATTTCAAACTAATAACTATAATTGCCAATTTTTTATACCAACGCAGGATGCACAATCGTCTTGTACATGAAGTTGTGTCAACGCCATTTTCAGGTTGATGCTTGGTCTTGATTTCTGTAGTTGGAATGATGCTGAGTTGAAATTGCTTCTGTTCGTTTTCTCTCAAACATCTGACCATAATTAGTCATTTCTTTCAGTTAAGGTGCTGTAGTTGGCTCAAGGTTCTGTAGTTGTTCTGGCATCTCGCTGTTCACAACATTTTTAATAATGTCCGGGTGTGGTTCTAGTTTATCTGGTAATTGATGTACATTGTCCCTAGCACCTATGCGTTTATCTTCAATCAGTTCTTCGTTGTTATCATCTTCCAACGGAAGATCATCAATAGAAAGCTGACATTTCACTTCGAGTTCTATGACATCTTCCTCAACAGCCGAAAACTATCTGTTTACAAATACTGAGCGTTTTTAGTCTGCTAGATTCTGCTCGATTATTTTTGTTACTATCTCTGGGTACTGCAGTAAGAGCAGTCATTTGTTTTCTCTCCTTAGACGTTTCCTCTCGTGAAATTAGGCCGTCTGCCTCTTGAGGATGTGGTGATACCGGATCATCATTAGCTTGCGCTGAAGCATCAATTGGTGCTGCTTGATTATCTTTAGCCGCTTTCTTTAAATGATGTTCATTGTTGACGATTCTAAACTACGAATCAACCTGCTGTTAAATCTTTATTACTCGGTCTTCTGATATCAGAAGATTATTTTTAATGTCCTTTATCTTAGCTTTAAGTCTCTTCGTTGAAACCTTCTGTATATTAGAATACTTTGCAGGTACTTTGTGCTAAAGTTGTATTCAGTTTCTCTTTTGGTTGAAAACTCTGAAGGTTCCCTGATGATCCTCAGAAAGCGAAAGAATTTCAAAATACTAAAAATACTCTCCATGATTTCGGGGCAGTGTAACTTTCGATTCTAGTCCCGCGCAACTACCAGGCATGAAGAAATTTACATAGTAAGAGTAAGGAAGGGATCTGTAGAAGTTATAGATTTAAGAGCAATCTAGAAGTCACGTGCTGCTAATTCAATGAACTCTTTTGTCCCACAAAACCGCTCTGATAAGGGTTCCTGATCAATCTCTAGTATTCAGCTCAGGAAAAGAGTTTTGCAGAGCTACCAAACATCACGGTTCACTTATAAACACCTAAATGGACTAATATACACATCTACTAAGCCAATTTCTTTACGAGGGCCTATGCGTATCAGAAATCTTTCGTTCCAGGTAAGACTTTTCTTCTTATGAATATTTTTTCTCTAGTCAATCCTTATCTCGCATGTGCTCATTGCTGTTTCTTTTTTGGTACGCCCAGGTTTCGTTACTGCACAGAAAAGTGGGTGCAAGCACAGAATTATATATTAAAATTTTAGCCGAGTTAAATACCTTGACATCTATCTTTCAGTAAGTAGTAAATAAACTTGCAAGGTATTATTCACATTTGGCTTAAACTCTTATTTCTTTCATTAAATTTTGAGACCCTCTATTCGCTTGAAAATAAATGATTAACTTTATCTCCCGTTTTTGTTTACCTGTTTCAAATAACTTTTAAAAATAACTTGTTTAGGGCTACGTAGATGGCTGCAATTTTGTGAATACCAAGGCCAATATATGGTGGGTGTTGAACGAATTCGCTTAAGTTTGGGGTACCTTTTAGGCAGACAAACAAATTCTGCCAGTGTAAGCAAACGAATATATAAAATAAGAAAGCTAAAAATAAAGAAATGAAACTCCAATTCAAAATGTCTAAATCAAATGTTGTTATTTTTTTAATTGGATTAGAAATTACAAGATATAGTAAAATATAAAGACGACAAATAAAAGTCGTCGGACCTTACACTTTCGGGTTAACCTTTCGGATTCTCTCCAAAGGCTGATGAAAGGGCCAAATACAAAGTATTTAATGTTTGAATTATATATTAATTAATAGCTTTAGTTTAAAAATTTTAAATTATGTCTAAGGTATTAGTTGCAGATACCATGTGACGAGCGTTAATTTGAAATAAAGCTTCCTAGCCATGTGCACGATACAATGGATTTAACAGGTTTCCCACACTGACTTCCGGTAATGCCTCTGCTGCATATTCTGAAGCAAATACGGCTGAGGATCCTGGTATGGTTATGAACATGCGCTTATTATATTCATCTTCGTTACGTGGAATAGTCAGATTCCATTGATGGAAGTCTCGAGCTACAAACTTTTGGTTCCGCTCCAAATGCATAAAAGCTATTACTGGAAGATGACGACGAGGAACAAAACGGGGTTTCACGTAGAGATTTGTAAGGTTTCTTTTATCTGACCAAACATGATTAGAAATTCCCATATCTATCATAACTTCATAGTTATCGAAATATTCAGGTTGATGATTTTCAGGTCTGAGCCAGAGTACACGTCCACCGCCATTAAAATTAGTCCATCTGAGGTTATCTCCAAGAATAGTGCCATCCTCCATTTCAACAATCATCATGTGGATAGGGAGAACTGGAAAGTGCTCCTTACCTGATTTGGTACGAAAAAGATAATATTTATAAATTACTTGTAACTCAGTATCTTGAACATTTATCAATTATAAACAAACGCTGATAATAAAAGTGATTCATGTATTTAGGTTGTCCCAAAAATTTGAAAACTTATTGGGACGATCGTTTAGGACATCTGTTGAAGTTCTATGAAAAAAATGAAAAACAAAATTATTTCAATTTTTCCTATCTATAGGCAATTCAAAATTATTTCTTTTTACAAAAAGAGAGGGCAATAACCCTTTCTTAAAGGATATTTCTAATAACGAATAATAGCGCTTATAAATTAATTCCATATTGATTAAACCTTACAGAATCCTAATGCCACACTTTATCATATAATTATGTTTCCAATTACCAAAGTTTTCCTCATCCTAATTTAACTTTCTAATCCTAATCCTAATTTAACTCATCCTAATGTACCTATTAATTCTAATTTTTAAACTATAAATAATTCTGACTTCTTGGAGAAAAAATTTGCACTAGATTGTTGATATTACAAAAATAAAAATATTTCCAGTCATATAAACATATATTGTCTCAGTGTTTAAGGCAATATAATTTTGATCCATTCTTGTATTTTTAAGCGAAAAGTTTAATCAAATATTCTAAATTCTTAGTTTAGAATTTTGGAAATTTCCAACAAATTTATTAGAAACTCCTAAGATTGAAATGAACTCCTTAATTGTTATATGGTTTTAAATTAAAGCCGCGAAAGCCTTGAGTTGCAAATTAAGAAATAAATAAAAATGAAAATAATTCCTATTCGAAACTATTGAAAGCATTATAGTTAAATACTGTAAAGTTAAGATCATGTAAACTTGAAATTTTCAATTAAAAATTTCAACATTATATGTATATATTTAAACTTTATTTATTTAGAACTACAATATACAGGGTGGACCATTTTAATCTATCCACCCCAAAATCTCCGAAAATAATTAGTATAAAAAAAAATTGTTTCGACAAAAGTTGTTCAGGACAATGAAAGCGATCTTTATGTGAAATCGTTTTTGACATTGAGATCAATTTCCAAGGTTATTTGAAGCTATATTTATTTTTTTATGGGGGAACCCCTATTTTTGACATTGGATTCTGAAATAACGGAAAATTTTACGTTTAAAATCTTATTTAGAGTCAATTTTTACGAGGTCAAATAAAGGTTAAGTCAAGGTCAAATTTGGAAAATCATGCAGAACATGATATTTTATTTTATTTTTTTAACACGTATGGGCAACACAAAGCTGTGGTATATTTGGGACCAACGACCTTGATTACGTTGACCTTTAGTCCAACTTAGAAGGTCATTAGAATGTCAAAGTGTTTGTTTTCTTTAACTAATACACCCGAAACCAAACCCTTAAATTCACAAGCTTCAAACCAATTACCTTCACACTTTGACCTTCGAATGACCTTAGAATTCGGCATTAAGGTCAAGATGATCAAGGTCATTGATCCCAAATTCACCCTAGCTTTGTGTTTCCAAACGTGTTAAAAAAATATAACATAAAAATCATGTTCTACATGATTTTTGAAATTTGACCTCGATTTAACCTTTACTTGTCCTCGTGAAAATTGACTCTAACTATCATTTCAAATATAAAATTTCCCGCTTTTCACAATCTAATGTCAGAAATAGGGGTTACTATTTTAAAAAATCAATGTGACCTTCTAAACAATTTTTTAGTATGCCGCTTATTTCCGGAGATTTTGGGTTGGATAGATTAAAATGGTCCACCCTGTATAAATTGATGGGCTCCAGAATTTAAAACTGCTTAATTTTATAATTTTATTGATAAAATCGGCAGAAAAAGGTCAATTCGTAGCTGCTGTAAGTTTTTTAGGAAAGAAAGCTAAGCGTATTTAATAAAAATGTTATGCGGCTAATTCCTGGAATCATTCAACAAAATTTACAGAAATTATTTGTTATAATATACGGAAAGTATTATTTCAAAAACATCATTATTTAAAAGTTATTTTATCTAGAAAAACAAAGTTATTCTTTTTTTAAAAGCGTTCCCTCTGGAAGTTTTTTTGCTCAAAAATCGCTTCACTTCCTTACAGATGTAAATGCATGGTCAGGGTGGCCCAAATTTATTTTTTAAATTCAATTCTGTTGTTTTAATTTATAGAGTACAAAAATAATAATTCTTTGAATAATTTATAATTTTTTATATTAGTTTCCTTTCAGAGCGGATTAGAAATTTGCGGTTTGTTCTAAAGTTATGAAGCTGCTGATACTTTTAGTTAGAGCGAGGAAATAATCAATTAAAGCTAAAAAACATAAATAATTTAAGAATTTATTTTTATTTATAATAATACTCTTGTAGAATAATGCTATTAATTTGCTGTTTTTGTCCACTTTTTACTTAGTAGGGTAATAATTAATGCTAGTTATGGTAATTACCTAAACTAAATATTATGGCATATAACTGTCTTCTTTTAGAGTAATGTTAAAAATTTTTTGTAAGGAAAATACTATTTTCAAATATATTTTCAAAGAATTTATACAAAAATAAATATTTTTAACCCTTAGTTCGAGAAAGTTTCTACATTTTTACAAAAATATAATTTCGTAAAAATCAAGAATCTAAATATTGACGGTCTAACAAGAATTTCAGAGCAAGCGTATAAAACTTGTTTACACTGCTCTAGTAAATAATGTAATAAATTAGACTTGTGATCATCAACACACACATACACACACACACACACACACACACAGTTTCATTATTATTTTTTCAGAAGGAATAAAGACGCAAAAAGCGTAAATGCAATAGTGGCCTAATTACTGATACCGTTAAATGTCCTTTGTCTTTATTGTATTACAAATACATTGTGGATCGTATCATAAAGAATGGCACTGAGAAATTTTATTCGAGTGGGGACCATTTTTGGAGAGAATTCTGCCAGTAGCGATAATTTCTTTTAGGTATTTGAATTCAAAAAATACTTTTTAAAGATGACCGGAATTTGCATGTTGTTAAAAATAAAAAATTTCCTTTTCCGCTCTGACGATGCAGAATACGACAAAATTTCTAAAACAAATTGTCTATTTCAAAATGACTTAAAACTTTACTTGAGAATGTTTTGTAACAAGGCGCATTGTTTTTTTTTAATTTGTAAAAAATGAGATAAAAATGAAGAATAAGAATGTATACTCTTCTTGCTTAACAAGTATAATATAAGTTCATAAAACTTTTAAAAATAGTTTCTAGATAAACGAATAAATTATCTTGATTGTCTCCCATGCTGAAATTTTTTGTGACGTTTCAACTAAATGGAAACAAATGCCTTTGTTTCTGACTCGAAATGCATAACTGCTTACTTTATGCGTCAGACTAGAGTAATGTCCATTTCATTAGAAAACTTCAAAACAAAGGGTGATGGCACTAAATTTGGAGAAATTTTTTCAGAGATCTAAAAGTAACTTACTCAACTTATTACGGTAATCCCAACGTGGAACTGGCGGTTGCGCGGGTGGTGGCGTTGGCTCGGGCGGGGGCGGCTGCTGTGGCTGACGAAACTGACGACTTATACTATGTGAAACGCCCTGCCAACTTAATTCTGTAAGAACGAGTAGCAATGTAATAATAGCAACTGTAATTTATCAAATTGCTCTAGCAATCTCTAAAAATGATAATGATTTTTTTAAAGGAAAAAGTCCGTTTAAATTTTTATAAACTACATTTTATAATTTTATACGTTGGTACTGTTACAATATTACGATGTGATTACTTTCAAAAGGAACACTGAAAATTGGCTTTAATTTCAATTTTTTTATGTACGATTTAAAAGGTAATTTTAAACAAACAACTTTCATTTGTTTAGCTTCGCAAATTAAAAATTGCACACAAATCGCTCAAAACTGCATCTTCTGCGGTAAGTTTTAATTTATAAAACTAAAGGCGTTGATTCCAGTAATACCACAAATTTATTGTAAACAATGTTACGTGTTAGTTGATTTTGCAATACTTACTCAGAGAAGTCAAGAGGACGATTAGGGTAAAGAGAATACTGTAAAGTATCTTCATTTTTCTCAATCGCAGAAAAAAAGAGTTGAACAAAGAATTTGTGGAACAGATTACTTGTACGAAATGGCGACCTACAATCTTCACAATCAGCATCACACTATTTGTTCAGTTCACAGTATTGTTTTGTTGCTTATAAATGATTTATAAAAAGAAGGAAAGGAATCTCTAAAAAAACAGTTTCTGAGTAAATTATATTCGTCGTATAGATTTAAATCGCAATTAAAATTGTTTTTTAGAAGACACTTAATGTAATTAACACTTTACAGCGGTATTAAATTAGATAAAGCCTTTTATCGCAAACAATATTAATAGACTGTCATTTAGGTTTCTATTTTAAAGAAATATTTTTTTAGATCTTCTTCAGCAGCATTTTTTACATTTAATAGAAATAATGTATAAAATAAAATGCGTTATCAAGAACAGTACATATTATTATTCACTTTTAAATTCTAATGTCCTGAATCTCAAATCATAAAGTGAAAAGAACTCAAAAATGAAAACAGTCAGATTTTTCAGTGACTATAAAATTCGAAACTGAGAACAGAAAATTGGCTGCGTCACCTCAACCTATATAAAGCATTTCTAAAATTACTGCTCGAAAATGAAAAAAAATTTTATACATTGATTCTATTTCAGCTGTCTTTATTTGATGAAAAAACGGAATTCTTTATCATTGTCAACTTTTTTTAATCCAATACGAAGGCTGTATTGGGAAACCTTAAATAGTTTACGCCGCCTATGTACATCAATAATGTACACGTTATATCAAACACCAAAACTCGTTAAAAAAAGTTGGCCTTGAAATGGAAGACCAAGAATTATTTACAGATCTTATATCTGTTTTACTTTATTCACGCATACTCCCGTGCAGAAATATCCCCATGTTTCTCTATTTGAAATAGAATTCTGATTGCCCTCCTAACAGAATTTCTGAACTAACTGATTCTTCTTTCCATCCATAATTTTTTTACCGCCTTTGGATCTGTTTTTATAAAATTATTTACAGGAATCTCTTTCCTAAAGCTATGCGAAATCCCTTCTCCTTTTTATGATATTTTTATTAGCTAAAGTGCTTTCTCCTGTCATCACCTTCAATGAACCCATTCTTCATTCGGTACTTGATATTCTCCTGAAACTTTTTTTTTAATTTCTTAAGTTTTTCATTTATTTCTTCGCAGCTCAAATCTAATTTGGCTTTCTGTATTATATTCATTCTCCCTTTAATTTTTGTATGATATTCCATTCTGATGAGTGGTCCAAAAAATAATTTTTCCAAGGCTTTCAAGGCTTCCAATCTTTGTCTCACTGATGCTTGCTTTTTATGTTTGGTTTTTTCTTCGCTTTTTTTTATTATGTACTTTTAAATAAATTTTTCTGTTTTTGCAGTTTTTATCTCTTCCAATTCATTATCTTTGTTCTTAAGCATTCCTTCTTTCGTCATCTTTTATTTACTAATTTAAATCTGATTGACTGTTCATTTTTATATTTCATGCTGTTGTTCGCTTCATTTAAAGAAATAGTTCATTCTTCATTTATTTTCTGTTCCCATTGGCTACACTTGTTCTTTCTGACAAATTGTGTTCCCAATATACATCCAATGGGTTTATCAGCTGCAATTTAAGATTCATCATCATCTACCGTACATTAATTTTATAAACTGATCCCCTTCAGTATTGTATAGCATCTTTTTAGATGCACATCTAATTTCTTCTTCTGATCCTCAATGTACTGTTTCTTTCTTACTCACTTTTGCATTAAAATATTTTCTGGTTAAAAATTTTTTATTCCTCTTATTATTAATTTCTTCCTCCAGTCTAGTTGTCATAACGTTCATCTCCTCTTTGCAATGTATTGTCCAGATATACGCAGTGTGTCATTTCAATGTGTCTTGCTTAAAGCCTTTTTCTGTTCCCTCTATTATTATATTGATTAGTTTTACACGATATTGTAGCTATATCTAATAATTTGTTAATTTAAAATAACTTTAAATCAATTTAGGTCAATTTTAAAAATAATGTAATCAATTGCTTTCCTTCTCAGCAACGTGCTCTTACTATAGCAGTTTCCTTTTCTGCAATATCTTTTGTTGTAGCCCAGACAATTTCCACACACGTCTCTGATCCTTTTTTGAAAAGCGGTTTTATCTCTGTTTTTGGTAGAAGCTTCTAGTGTAAAATGCTCTTTTTATTTCCAAAATGTCTATTTTAATTCTTTACTCCTCGTTTACCATACTAAAAATGCACTTTCTCATTCGATAAGATTCATTTCCTGATCTTATTTTATTTACAATAATTTTCACTTTCCTATAAATAGATTCTATTATAATCTGGCTATTCTCTTTGGTTCCTACGATAGAGCTTATTATATGTAATATTTAATTTTTCCCATCCTTCTGTTTTCTTGTCCAAATCTTTATTTAGCTGTCTTATCTCTTTCTCGTGGTTCGCATTTTCTTCCTCTGATTACAATATAGTTTCACAATTGTCCATTATTCTTTCTTCTACCACGTTCATCTACAAATCTGTTAAAAGGAAGAATTCTGACTTTTACATCTTTAACATCAAACTATTTAACCTTTTTCTTTTTATTGGACCATTTAAAAGAAGAAAAAATAATAAAAACTGAATAAACGTATACATTAGTAATGCAGTTTTGAAAATTTTGAGTTAATCATTGTTCGCTACATTTGAAAAGAAATAATAGGCTCCTGCACACTCAGGCCTTTAACCTAGTCGTTATTTTTAAATATTGGTAAATATTCTTAAATTATCTCTGAAAACCAATTTTTAATTAGCGAAGGTGAAATAAGAAATTTTTATCTTTAAAATTACCTTTTAAATCGTAACTCAAAATTTTAAAATTGCATAACATTTTCAGTGTTCTATTTAAAGGTATTTTATTTCCGATCTCGTGCAACCGTAAAAAATTAAAATTTTTTTTTTTGTAACTAAAGATAAGACTTTAATGATTATGTGCTGTAATAGTTAAGTTTGCTCCAACACTGAGGCCTGACCAATCTCTTTAGCCATCACCCCAAGTGATGAGCATTAGAGAGCTATCAAACAACACGATTCGTTCATAAACACTGAAATTGCCTAAAAGACTTAACAACTAATCAAAGTTATCTACGAAGGCCCAGGTGTATCCAAAATATTTTGTTTTTCAGACATGAACCTTCTTCTTATAAACAATTATATTATATTATTAATATCCTACATAGATTTCATTCCAAGCCTGCTTACTTTCCTCTTATTACTTTTCTGGTACGATCAAATGTCGCTACCGTACAGCACAGTAGTTGCAAACACAGATTTATACATTAAAATAGTCGTTCAGTAAGAGATATTCCTTAGATTTTTCTCAAATGTATATTTCTTGTATTGGATTTTAAAGCCTTCATTCGCCTAAGAATAAATTATTAGATTTTTAAACAATTTTTGGTAATTTTTTCTTAATAACTTTAAAAGGTAGCTTGTTCAGGGCTATTCAGTTGAAAATTTTTTTGTGAATTTCAAGACTAATGTTTGTTGGGTATTAAAAGATTTTATAAAATTAAACCTAAAGTAAATAGGAACTAGAAACAAGGAAATAAAACTCTAGTTTATACTGTTAAATTTAAATATTGTTATTTATCAAACAGAATTAACAATTACAAGATATCGTGAAATAGAAACGTTTTTAAAAGAGAACTCGGAATCTGCTTTAAACTAACCTGCAGCAATGCTCGGCTTCTAAAAATTAAGCGTTATGTAAAATATAAAATATTTAACGTTTTAATAAAACACTACTTTATAATTTTAATTTACAAATATTAAATTCAAAGTTCTAAGTTGTAGATAATTTCTAAAGAATAACTAATTAGGTTAACTAATATGTTATCCATGATACAAAGGATTTAGAAGATCTCCTACGCTGACTTGCGGTAATGACTGACGTACAAATATTGAAGAAAAGACAGCAGTGGATCCTGGTATAGTCATAAAAATGTGTTCTTTATAAGCATCACTATGACGTGGAATAGCAAGATTCCATTCTTTGAAATCTTGAGCTACAAGCGTCACGCCAGCTTCTAAATGAATAAAAGCTATTACTGGAAGATGCTCATGAGGGCCAAAACCGGGTTTTACGTAGAGATGTGTGAGGGTTACTCCATTTAAACAAACTTGGCTAGGATTTTCCATATCTATCATAATTTCATAGTTTTCGAAATATCTAGGTTGATAGTTCTCAGGTACCAGCCAGGGATAACGTCCACTGCCGTCAAACTTGATCCATCTGAGTCTATCTCCAAGAATAGACCCATCGTTCATTTCGATAATAATGGTGTAGGCATTCATGATTGGAAAGTGTTCTTTACCTAATTTTGCAGGAAAAAAACTACATTCATAAACTTCTTAAAACATAGTAGCATGCACAATTATCAATTTCAATCAATCACTGATTAACGAAAAATGGCTCATGTATTTAAGTTGTCTAAAAAGGGCTTTTCTTGAGCTGTGATTATGAGTGGTTCTTTAGAAAGGGCGTAGGGGGGTAAGCATGTAAAAGTTGCCCCCGCACGTATCAAGTTCACATTACCACTATAGATGGACATTGATGTGACATAAAATTCCTACAAAGGATAACTTAAAAATTTTATTTTTAGTATAATGTGTAAAACCAGAAACTCCAAATGGGCTTGTACCTTAAAAAGCATCTATAAGCCGTACGAGAAATGTGATGAGATGGAACTTTTAATTTGAGCACATTTGACTCATCTTTCACATACTCAATTCTTAATTTACCATCTGTATCGATCATTTCTGGCAAATATGAGACAGCTTGAGCAAGTTTGTATGTTCCGGTGAACAAGATTTTTAAATCTCTTTCAGTCATTTCCGGAAAACCTAAATTGTCGTCTGATGTGACACTTTTGAAAGGAAGTTCCCGACGAAGCCTTCCTTTTTCTTCTACCTCAGTAGCCAAAGTCTTATGCACATTTCTTTGACTATGCATTCTTTGCAAAATATCATCAAAAGTGTCTAAATTAGATTGAAGTGTTTTCCCAAAAGTGTTATTGAGAAACGATGCGATTCTGAAGTATGATCCAAATTTTAGTATCAGTTTTATATCAATTTTGTGATCCAAAAGGCGATATTTTTGTTTGAGTGTGTTGTGCACAGATTCCACTGTCCACCGAGTTTTGGTGACGAAACGAGATTCGTTGGACTCTTCCGTGGAAAGTTGTTTCCTTTTTCCTTTTAAAGCAGGCATTAAAACATTAAAATTCTCTTGCTCTAACTTTTCTTTTATATCTCGAAAACCGCGATCAAGAACAAAAATATCACCTTCTTTCAA
>JAAAKG020149448.1:0-10050 GCA_010014905.2 Druon quercuslanigerum
ATATATATATATATATAATTAAACTATTTGTCATAAGGACAACCGCAGGATTTCGCCGGGATCGGGTGCTAATCTGAGTAATTCAATTTTTATACATAATTACTAATAGCACATTAAAAAATAAGATTGTACTAGAATTTGATTCATCTCTGGTATATCAATAAAAATTGGGGTAATAAGATTGATGCTAGAGGAGAACCAGTGAAAAACATGAAATAATTTTATACGATGACCCTATGGGAGTTCCAAACTTTTGTTTATAGAAATTATTATTAAATTTGAAATAGACATAGACATGTATCCTCGATGTTTGTGATGAAATTTACAATCATACAGACAAGATATATCGATTTAAACAATTAAATTGTTAAGAACAAAAAAACTGAAGGTTTTCGGGCCTGGACAGGTCGAAAATCGAATCTCCGCATCAAAAAATATAAAAATAAACAAAGTCTCCGACTGGACATAAAAGTGCCATATCATATCATTCAAATTTTTTAAAGCCCTTAAAATTGTTTAAATCTCTTTAAAATGCCTTCTAACTTTTAACATACCCTAAAGTATTTCAAGTATTTTAAGCTTTGATGGATTGAATTAAAAACACCTTAAAATTTAAAAAAAGCTTTGAAATCTTTTCAAATTATTTAAATCTTTTAAAAATTCATTAGAATCTTTTCAAATAGCCTGAAATATCTCAAAACCTTGAAAATCCCTTTAATTTATTTATGCTTTTCAAAAATTCATAAAAATACTTTAAATGTAATAAATTTAAAATCTTTCAATATCATTTGAATTTCCTTCGAATTTTTTAAAGCTCTTACAAAGTTCTTATAATTATTATAATAGCTTGAAAATTTCATATCCTTTGAAATCCCTCTAAGTTATTAAAATCGATTTAAAACTCTTTGGAATCTTCTAAAATACTATAATATTTTTCGATTTCTAGAGTTAAAATTTTAATCTTCGGAAATAGCCTGAAATATTTAAAAATCTCTAATATTTTTCATATACTTTACACAAAAAAATGTATTAAACAAATTAAATAATAATAAATATAATAATAATAAGTAAGGTTTGTACAATTCTTTTAATTTTCATTAAATTTTTATCTAATTTCTTAAAATTCCCTAAAATTTTTAAAACTATATTGAAACCCAGTTCACTTCTCTAAAAATTATGTACAACATATAAAGTCGCGAAAAAATCAAGAAAATAAGACTTTTATTCTGGCAGTTATTCATTTAATTAACCTATTAAGTCCTGACTGGACACATTTTTAAGATTTTTTTCAACGTCTCTATTAACTATGAAATCGGTCATAGAAAAAATCTACATTTCCGACGTAAAACTGTCTGATCTTTCGATTTCTGAAGTTATAATTTTAAAACAATGCATATTTAAAATATATATGTGTTTATTTTACAAAAAAACACGAATTGTCCCGTGAAAAACTTCTAATATGTCATTTTAGAATCGAAATCATCGGTAGATTTTTTTTATTTGTGCATTCAAAGTGTCCATGCTCTCTAGCCTTCAAAATGTAGCGGTAGGTTTTTTTCAAATTAAACATGGCGGAATCCAATATGGCGTCCCAAATAATAAGTTTTTAAATTTTTTCGGTACTTTTTCCTGCACTAACAATTTTTTTCATTTTTGATAAAAATTAGTGCAAGTTAGTCTTTTTGGTTTGCTGATTGAAAATATGCTACCAGATTAAAAAAAAATCAAGATGGCGGATCCAAAACGGCTGTCAAAAATGTCAAAAAATGGTTCAATTTTCATTAAAATTCACATAGAGTTTTTGTTTGGGTCGGTGATTACGAATCTGCTATCAGATTTTCAAAATTCAATATGGCGGATCTAATTTTATAAGAAAATCTTTTGTAATCAATAATCCAAATACCTAGTATCAGATTCTAACTTATTGATTCCGATTTTCAAAATTCAAGTTGGCAGATCCAATATGGTTTCCGAAAATTTCGAAAGTTGTTCAATTTTTATCAAAAATTTTATCGAGGGGTTTTTTTGATTGCTGATTATGAATATGTTATCAGCTTTTTAAATTCAAGATGGCGGATCCAATATGGCTGACAAAAATGTCGAAAATTGTTCAATTTTCATGAAATTATGAATTGGGAGGTTATGGGTGTGCATGAATATACATCGCACATCTTACAGGTTATCTGCGTCCTTGAACCACATTTTTTGAAATTTAAACATTTTTGTTTTGATTCTATTGTTACATTTTCATCTAATTTACTTATTTTATCCTTTTTATTGCTAGGCGTTAAAATAAATGTTTTAGCTGCTTAGGAATCCCGTTTTTTTTTAAATTGAATATTTTCATGAAAATTGAACAATTTGTTGTACTTTTTGGCAGCTATATTGTATCTACCATCTTGAATTTTAAAAATCTGACAACAGATTCATAATCAGTAATCCAAAAAACCTCTCCATAAAATTTTTTATGAAAATTGAAACACTTCCGACATGTTTCGCAACCATATTAGATCTGCCATCTTAAATTTTGAAAATCTGATGGCAGATTCGTAATCAGCGACCCAAAAAACCCACCTATAATTATTTACATTATTAAAATTGAACAAAAATTGTTATTTCAGGAAAAAGTACCATAAAAATAAAAAAAATTGAATTTAAGTCGCCGTATTGGAATGTTTAATTTGAAAAAACCAACCACTACATTTTGAAGTCTAGAGTGCATGGACACTTTTATTGCACAAATAAAAAAAATGTACGAACGATTTCGTTCCTAAAATTACATATTAAAATTTTTTTCCGATTTCATAGTTAATAGAGCCGTTGAAAAAAATCTTAAAAATGTGTCCAGTCAGGACTTGATGGGTTAATTGTAATATAAAAAATAAGAATAAGTTTAAAAAATATTTTTATCCTCGAGAAGCAGATCTAAATGTTGTTTTGACTTACAAAACATCATAACTGGTTTATATAAAAATATTTTCATTAAATACAAAAAATTATAATGCAAAAATCAGAGGTAACTTTCAAATTTCACGAATTATTATTTATACACTTATTCTAATTAAAATGGCTAGAAAAATGAGGTTTTAGGTTGATAAAAAATCCATTTTTTCTATTCAATTAAAAATGAAATAATTCCCATTTTTTATCTTTTTCAATACTTGCTTTTACAAATAATTTCTAGATAAATTGATATGTTTCTTTTCTGTAGAATAATCCAGATATCAATCAGGATTTCAATTTATAGAATACATACGAGGATATGGAAATAGTTCTGGGTAAATAGAATTCAAAGTTGTCTCATTTCGAACATTAAACTGCTTTTGATTTCCATCGCTCGAAATAAGGAAATTGTTCTGAGAATTTAAGTGGAATGGGAATAGGAATAGGTTACAATGGAATAGGATCCTACTTTGTGGATGTCGCCATGTCTGACTGATAGAGAGAATTGTCCTCGGTGCAGAATTTCCATTTACATACGTTGACAAAACGACACTGATAAACCAATCTCAAAATGGAACAAATGTCCCCGGGACCAGAGATACAAAATCAACTGCATATATAAAATTATCTGATACCTTATCAGAAGATTTATTTTTCAGAAGACTTAAAGGAATTTCAGGAATTTTAACCAGATTTAAGGAATTTTATACGATCTTTAAATGTTTGAAAGGCTTTATGTGATTTTAATTGGCTTAAACTATTTTAACAGATTTTTAAGAATTTCGAGAGATTTTAAAGAACTTTCTAGAATTTTTAAAAATTTTAGCTCGATTTTAAGAGATTTCATAAGAACTTTAAACTCATTTTTTAGGGAGCTTTAAAGATTTACTATATTTTAGTTTATAATCAAGGAATTTTAAATTATTTTTAATTATTCTACCGGATTTTTTTGATTTCAAGGTATTTCTAGTGAATTTGGGGAAATAAGCAAAATTAGATTTAATTAAACTGAATGCAAATCAATCGTTTTAATCGGGTTGAACGGTCTTTGTACATTCTTAGCATAACTCTGGACGAGCAAATTTTTATCTTGAAATTTATTCTCATCTGCCATTATTTCTAAGAAAGAGTAAAAAATTCGATTAAAAAAACAATCAAATTCTCCTGTCTACAAAAGTTATTTGTTAAGCATCAAACTTACAATCAATCTTCATTATCAAAGTACAAGTCCGAAAAAAAATTGGCAAAAAATTTAAAGGTGGGTTTTTTGAGAAAATCGATTTATAGTTTTTTCAGAAAATACGCTATCATCTTTATTTTTGTTCAAATCGGAAAAGTACGTCTCGCTTAATATTCTTTAAAAAAACCACATAATTCGTCTCCGAGAGATTCTGCGCTTTCGAGTGTAGGCCAAAATAATTGAATTTTTGTTGAAAAAAACGACTTTTTGAAAAGATAAGTTAATTTTTAACTCAGCATGATCAATTATCTAGTAAAAATAAAATAGCTACATTTTTAGTAGAAAAATGAATTTAGAACAAAAAACGTATTTTCACTAAAATTTATTTTATTTTTAACCAAAAAAATAAACTTTTAGTAAAACAAATTATCTTCAATAAAAAGACTCAATTTTTTACCGAAAAGTTCAATTCTGAACACAAAAGATGAGCTTTCTAGCAAAAAGACAAATTTTAAACAACATAGATAAAGTTTAAAATAAAAAAGATAAATTTTTAACTAAAAATAGACTAGGTCATTTTTAATTACAAGTTACATTTTCAGCCAAACAGATACATTTTTAAACAGAAAAATTAAATATGTGTATGTATTTTTCACCAAACGTTGACAAATTATGTACTTTAATTACCCTTCATTGCTTTATAAAGTAGTTTCTTGCTTCCTTCGAAGTCGTTTTTTAATTTCTTCTCTTCTTCTGCTCTAAGCGTATCTTTGCTTTCTTTAATTAATCACTTGAGTATCCTCTTTTTGCGTCTGTAATCATTTATACGTCTATTTCTTTTCTCGTCGCTAAGATCTATCATGTTCATAGTTCTCCTGTACGCTTCTTTCATTGTTTTTTGGGCATCCGCAATTTCGTCATCCTACCATGCATCACCAGATATTCTTCCTACAACCGCGGTACCACACACTCCGATCGCACATCCAACAATGATATCCCGGAACATAGTCCATGCGCCTTCTAACTTTTATTTCGTATATTGCCTCCCAAGTTACCTTACCTATGCTTTCGAAATCTATCTATATAAATATATCTATAATCTTTGGAAATCTATTCGCATATCCGGTTTCTGTAGGTTCTCAATTTTGATGCGCGTTTATTTTGTTTTCTTGGTTTTCTGTTTTCTCCATCCCCGACCTAAGTTAATTTTGGAGATCAGAAGGTCATGATCAGTATTGCATTTAGAACCCCTCACGACCCTTGTATCTTTGACTAGCTCTCTTAGTGTTTTATCAGCAACAACAAATTCAATTATAATATGGCTATTTCCTGTAGACCAGGTGTACATGTGGATCATTGTATGCCTGAACAAAGGTTTTTTAATAAACATACCCCACTCTAAGCATGGGCTAACTAATTCATCTCCATTATAGTTTGTTCTTGGATCCCCAAAATTACCTAGTACTCTTTCTGTATCCTGATTTTGGATGCCAATCCATCCATTCATGTCTCCTAGCAGAATTATTCTTTCACCATGATCGCAAATATTCATCGTATCATTTAGAATCGTATCATTTAGAATCGTATCATTTAGAAGGCGTATTTTACTTCTCTGGTATCACTATTAACTAGCGCGTAACATTCTATGATAAATAATCTGGTGATTCCTACTTTCATTCGAGCCCACAGCAATCTGGGAAATACGAAATCATGATCTCCGAGATGGTGCTTCGCTCTTTCATTCAAAATCAGACCTACTCCTTGCCTACATTATGTTTCACTATACAGGCCATATTTCAAATCCGCCTTTCAACAAACCATTTTTATCTAAAAAATTCTTGAAAATAATCGTGATAAAATACATAATGGAAAGTATTATCTTTCCATTATGTATTTTATCACGATTATTTTCGATTATTACGAGCAGTATATTTCATTTTTTAATGATATTTTAAATATTTAAAATTCCACCTATAGTTAAATAAATTGCAATTAAATTTTCTATCTAATATTTGATAGTAAATGATAAAATCGACTTAGCTTTGATGCGACTGCTCGAATTTCCTAGATTTCCATCCTGCAGTTTTAATTTTCGCGGTAAAAAAGTTGACAAACTTTAAAAAGTAAACAATGCGCCTATATAGCTGCACGTATCGAGAGTTCGTAACATACCAGTAACATACTGAATTTTAGTCGAAATACCAAAGCTGGAAAAGTTTCAAGTTAAACTGTCGTCTGTTCATTTGTTCCTTTCTTATGTTTCTGCGCGTCGGCCATTTAAAAATTCTACGAAATTCGTTCAAGTAAAAGAATTAAATTTTACAAATCCGTTAAAAACGTTTTAAAACCCTTAACAACCTTGATAATCCTTGTAGACTTTAAAAGTGTATTCGATATTACTGAAATTTGATTAAATTTGAAAACTTCAAAAATTTTATTAAATTCAAATTTAAGAAAATTTTATAATAAGTTGATGAAATTAATTTATAATTAAAAAGATTAGTGCTATACAAAAAAAGACTAATTAAAAAAAAAAAAATGATTTTTTAACCAAAAAGATTTAGACTTAGTCACTTAAAAGATTATTTTTCTACCAATAAAAAAAAATTTCAATCAAATACAGAAATTTTTGAGCAAATAGTTGAATCTTGAACTGAAGAAGATTGAGGTTTAACGAAATATGAAATACAGTTCAAGAAATTGATTTAAAAAAAATTAGTTTTGAACCAATAAAAGACTAGTTTTAAACCAAAACAGACTAATTTTCAACAAAATATATTCATTTTCAACCAACAAGGTGACTAGTTACCCAGAAGATTAATTTTCTACTACAAAAAAAGTTTCAACAAAATAGAAACACTTTTAAGCAAAAAGTTGAATTTTCAAACTGAAGAATATTGATGTTTACCCAAACATGAAATACAGTGAAATAAATGAATTTTTACCAAAAAAGATTAAAGTACTACCAAAAAAGGCTGATTACCAACAAAATATAATAATTTTTTACCAAAAAGGTAAATTAGTTAGACAGAAGATTAATTTTCTACCACAAAAAAGAAGTTTTGACAAAATAAATAGATTTTTAAGCAAACAGTTGAATTTTCAACTAGTGAAGATTGATGTTTAAACAAAAATGACATACAGTTAAAGAAATGATTTTTTTACCATAAAAGACTGATTTTCAACGAAATATATTCATTTTCAACAAAAAAGGTGAATTAGTCAATCAGAAGAATAATTCTCTACCACAAAAAAAATTTCAAGAAAATACAGAAATAAGCAAATAGTTGCATTTTTAACTGAGCAAGCAAAATTTTTAACTAAACATGAATTATTTCAATTTTTAGTTGAAAAAATAATTTAAAAAAATGTTCTATAGATATTTAAATTGTCGGTATACTATTCCAATTATACTTATACTAGAATACCAACAACCTTAAGATCCTTTACTTAATTTTCTCACTCAAAAATGTATCAAATACAACTAAAATAATGAATAATCAAAACAAAAATAAATTAACCGTTTCTTCTAAATCTCATCATGAACACTAATGTCACTTTTGTTTTAATCCTTAACTTTACTAATAAAATATTGACATAAAAAGAAAATAATATAAGACATTAATGAAAGGAATATGTTTAGAAAACACGGCAAATTCAAGAAAATTCTTCTATAAAATTTGAATCAAATTCAAATAGTTAAATTAAATTCTACTTTGATCTACTTGATCCATATATTTGTAATTAATAATTTTTTGATGTAAAGCGCAGTACTTGTTTCAATTGTCAAAAACAGATTAAAAAATAAAAAAAGCATATTTTTTGTTTAAAAAATGAGACAAGCTACGAAAAAAAAATTATAGGCAAAAGCTGTTCACCAAAAAAGCATCTACAAATTTGTTGTCTATTATTTTGGAAAGGGACGAATATGTTTTATTTTAATCTCAAAAAATAACAAATTTTTAACCAATGAGCGAAGAAGTTGGAAAATATTTTTCAAGCTAAAGTAAAGAAATAGTGGCATTAGCGAACAGATGTGAAAAAATAGTGTATTTAGTCTATTTTTTTTTAACTAAGAAAAGATACACGAAAATAATCGGTTAATGGATGGAAAGAAATCGCGAAATTAGGAAATACAATCCACTCTCTGAATAGTGCCGAACATGGACTCGTAGAGTAGTATTTTTCTTGGAACACAGCACCACTGAATTCACGTCCGCCCTCTTTGAATAGTGCCGGTCGTCACTTTTATTTTTCCCCCGCAAGTACGAAGTATATACGTTTTTAAGTTTTTTTTTGTCGATTTTGAGTTGAGAAAAACAAGTCGGTTTTGTACAAACATTGATTTGATAAGTATTTGATTAATTATTGCTTGTACTATAAAGCATTAATGTTAGCGCTCAAAGTGATAGCATGGTGGAGGATGCGTTCGAGCAAGAATTAAGAGAAACGGCACTATTCAGAGCGATATTATTTTTCATGATTTTATCGACTGAAGTTAGGACAAATTTGACTTATTGTTGTAGAGTGCAGATTTTATTTAATTTTTTTCTATCTTATGTGGCTTTATAAGCGCTTGCATGCGATAGTAATATTTAACATGGCGGAGAGGCAGAGTCATGTCTACACATTGTTCGCAGATAGTCTACCCAGATAAACCATATTTATGCCATCTAGATCCCGAATGCACACGTGGCCATCGAGACCAACCCACGTGGCGCGATTAGTTCGTGGAGCAATTTATGGCCATGAATACTAATTCAATTCGCGGGGTGCGTCACTTTTTTACCCTATCTGTTAATTTAAATCCAGGTTCTACCGTGTTCTAACTAATTAGTTCTCGCCAAGATTCTCCCTAGGCGAAATTCATATCATTTGAATCAAATTAAATTTAAAAATTTTTAATTCCTCACATATGTGGAAAACAGTTTTGGTTAGCTTCCTAAATTACGTTTCCCACACTTCGCCATTCTTTACTTACAAGAAGAAGCTAAAAAGCATTATTTTAATTTGGGACACTTTACAATTTTTAATAAGGAAAATAAATTTTCTACACAAACTACGCGAATTTTCAACCTTATGAGATAAATATTAAATCCATAATGGAATAGTAAAATAATTAAAATAATATTCACAGAAAGCGGAGGCTCCTACTTTTTCGAGATTGGGGCCGAGCCATAGAATTATAATATCAAATGGTACAATGTGTACAGTTGATACCACGTTAAAATTTTACAAAAATTATAAATATATTTCCAATCGATTTACAAGATGGCATGTCTACGAAATAATTCCATACTAATAAATTTTATTTCCAACCCACTCAATTGTTTAAATAAATGCTAATTATTGAAACAATTTTTTAATCCCAAATCATGTAAAAAATGAAGCAATAACAAAATTTAGAGTGGTAAATTTCTCTAAATGCATGATGTAATCATTTTAAAAATGATTTATTGTCTATTTTTCAAATTTCTAAACATTGAGCCAGAGATTTCCACTTCTTCTAAATCCTGTGCTATGTATTTTTAAAAAATAATTACATAATTTTGAGACATTTCTTATATTGCTAATTAAATTTCTCTTTGTTTAAACAATCTTCATTTGCTCAATCACTTTTCCGATAACTATATAGTGTATTACATGATTACATAGTGTATAGAAAAAATACATGAACCACTTTTTAATTTTTTAAACAAATATAATTTGTTTAAATAATTACTTTTCCAAAAATAGTTTTGAAATTGTATTTTTCGAGTTAAGCATAATATTGAATGATTTCGAGGAGTAGTAAGTTTTGCTAAAAGCTTAATGTTATTGGTTATGCAAATAATTATTGTTACATTCTCATCATTTATGATTGAGAAAGTATTAGAATTGTCGGAAATTTGACACCACCATGTTTCAACGTATCTCCACGTTTCGTG
>JAAAKG020149449.1:0-10049 GCA_010014905.2 Druon quercuslanigerum
GAACAACTTCTCTCTCTGATGCATTATCTCACTTTTCCCCACAGCGTAAGCGGTCCATATCTATATGTCGATGAGCTAGATCGTCCTCGGTGATGTCGGGCCAGCTCGGGTTCGTGCTCGTGAATTTTTGGCTGGTCTTCACAGCATGTAGCAGAGCCGACTCACCGACACGCTGCGTTTAAATGTATTCCTCCTATACGGAAGAGTGGTGGGGGCCGAAAATTCCCACGTTCTGGAGACACTGGCCCGCCTGGTACGTTACGAATACAATAGGACCATTATATGACAGTGTTATCATTCTTAAAGGACCTCGAAAAGGACACAAATCTCTCTAACTATCTCTGAGGCTAAATCATTCAAATCGAACTTGCAGATAGCCTAAAACGGGCCAGGCTATGAAGCCTGAAAATACTCTTGAGATTTCTACGGGTAGGGTTACACTGAATCACAAATTGTTGGATCAATGACACATTTCGAATCTCTACAATAAACACTTTAGTTATAATGTACAACAATACCCTTACGAAAATTTATGATAGGAAAAAACGACAAGACGACAGCCGAAAATGACCTGCCCTAATTGGCCATAATTTATAATAATATCGTGCACACGCCATATACGTCGCACGCGTAATGTGGCCAATATTATACAAGTAAATTGAGTCTTTTAAAAATATATTTCAAATAAAAAATAAACTAAAACAAATATCTTTTTAGTAATGATCAGATTCTTATTAAACGTAAAAATGCAGCGTATGTTTGAACCTCATTTTCAACCCGCGTTGCAATCCATATTCATCCCAATTCAGCAGACCCGGTAACAAGCGTTGCATTCAGAATCATTAAGAATTTGTATTCCTATGAGTACGCAATTTTTCTTCCGTCTAAAAATCCCCCAACGGGAAAAGAAGAAGTGCAAATCCTATTCCCCTCAATCGACTTAGCAAAATTTAACGAAATTAAATATTTATTATGCATTTATTTAACCTATTTTTTCATTAATTAATCGATTAATAGCATATATTCCGAAAATATTTGTCTTTATATTTATTTCCATTTTTATAATGTATTTAAACGTGATAAAATCTATTCAAATGTGTGATTTAAAATAATTTTAACTCTAGAAAGGCATACTTGAATTGATGGGAATTAAAATTTCAAAACTTATATTCCACACGAAAAATATCAAACGAATTGTTACACATATTTTGCGAACTGATTAGAAGAAATTAAATAAACTCTTTTTTTTAAACATCCCTTTTAGGTGTGCCTGCCGGTACAATTAGAAAGAATTAAATGTATTGAAAACACGTCTCTTTTTGGATAATAAGAAACTATGCGGCGGTCGCTATGGGTATAGAAGGAAATTAGTTTTCGAGATATCCTATTCTTATAATGGCATTTTTGACATATGGAAAAATCGCGCATTCAAAAAAATTAATTAATCTGAATGCAACGCTTGTTACCGGGGACCTCGCATCCACACGGATTTAAATGTGGGTATAAATTAAACTTGTTGCTGGTAAACGGATTCTAATAGACTGCAAATTGGCTTCTAATCGGTTTGATTTGTATTTTTTTAATACCCTCTTTTTCAATGACGTGCTGTTCAAAACCTTTGTCAGCGAGCCGGCATGGGCAGTAGTGATTCCTGTGTCTTTTTAAATTGACACATGACGTTAAATAACCTACAAATGAGCGGTTGGGTGCAAGAACAGCCAACTTGCATTTTACGTAAGGTCGTAAGTCGAGTCCAGTCTACTCACGTGACTAACCTGCTCGAGATATAAAACAGAGCGATACAGAAATACACGATAACAGCCGAATGGAAACTCGGGTAATTCGTAGATTCACAACATTCGTAAACACAAATTATGAGACTGCTTAACACAGCAAAATTTTGTATTGTTTTTTTAAAGTGTTTAAAGGCACACACGCGTTACGACTGTCAGGTCGGTATAGTCCGAAAGTTTTTGATTGAATTCGAGTTGGTTTTTTACACGTAGAATGTTATTTTATTGTTTATAAGTATATAAAAAATTAGCAATGCCCCCCATTTTTACAACATTTTTCTGTTAATTTATTTTTCATTAATTGAACTTTGACAAAACAAAAATTTTGTGCGTGATAAAAAACGAAACTGCGTAATTGCAGCAAAATTCTTTTTGAGAACTGTATACCTAATAACTTATATTTACATGTGAAATTAAAAACTTATTTGGAAAATAAGATGTTCTCGATTATTTTTGTTTAAATTCGACATTGATTGCTAAAGATTTGAACAAGACGTATTTTTAGTTATCAAGTACCTGGAGATCGCTTCGGGACCTGCTGAGTTGAACGTTGAAAAATATAATGTCTCTGATTTTTATTTTGGCAACTTCAACAGTTTCTGCCAAATAGTACAATTTTTAACCAAAAAATATGAATTCGGAAACAAAAATATACCAACTTTTATTTGAAAATCTAAATGTTATGTTGAAAATTAGACTTTTTAGCTAGTCATATTTTCTAGTTAAAGTTAATTATTTTCAATTGAAAAGTTAACACCGAAATATTACAGCGGAAAATTTCGCTTTTTTCATAATTCGCAAGTTTTTTAATTTTGAAAATTTCCAATTAGAAACTATATAATTTTGAAAGTGTTTAGAATAAATAAGCTTCAAAGGTTATAGACAATTTAATTAGAAAAACGAGTTGAATTTCAAAATGTCTAAATTGTAAAATAAATAAATAAATTGGAATGCCAAAACGTTAAAAATGTAATACTGTAACATTGGGATTATGAAAATTGGGTAATTTAAAATTCAGAGGAATTGAAATTGTCTCATTTATAATGAAAGTCGTTCAAAATTGAGAACTTATCAATTTGAATAATTTTAAAATCAAAGCAATTGGAATTTGACAATATAAAATTAAAAAATAAATTTAACCTTTTAACGTTGTAGCTCCTGAAATTCTACAATTTTAAATCATTATAAAAAACACTCACGATATTCCAACACTTGACACTTCTCCTCACCTAACTTTTGTGTTTACCAATGTTACGAATCTACGAATTAGCCGAATTTCTATTCGGCTGTCATCGTGTATTTACGTATTGGACTGTATTATCTCTCGATCAGGTTAGTCACGTGACTAGAATGTACTCGACATGCGACCTTACGTAAAATGCAAGTAGGCCATCCTTGCACCCAACCGCTCATTTGTAGGTTATTTCACGCCATGTGTCAATTTAAAAATACACAGGAATCACTACTACCCATGCCAGAGAATCAGATATCCGCAAACTGATTCGGCACCCTGACAAAGGTATTGGCCAGGAAGTCATTAAAAAAAGAAGGTATTAAAAAAATTCAAATAAAACCGATTAGAAGTCAATTTGCAATCTATTTGAATCCGTATATAAACAACAAGTTTAATTTGTACCCACATTTAAATCCGTGTGAATGCGAGGTCTGCTGAATTGGGATTAATATGGATTGCACACGCGGATTGAAAATGAGGTTCAAACGTACGCTTCATTTTTACCTTTAATAAAAATCTAATCATTACAAAAAAGATATTTGTTTTAGTTTATTTTTCATTTTAAATATATTTTTAAAAGGCTCAATTCACTTGTATAATATTGGCCACTTTACGTGTGCGACGTGCATGACGTGTGCACGATATTATTATAAATTATGGCCAATTAGATCAGGTCTTTTTCGGCTGCAGATTTGTCGTTTTTTCCTATCGTTTACCGTATCCTATCGTTTACCGCTCTTTTTTTAAATTTCTGTTCCTATTGACTTAAATTTAATATAAAAACACCCTAAACGTCATTAACGTTAGGTGTCCTAGCGTCACTTTGTACAAGGAGATACGGAAGGGGAGCGCCTACTCTACCAGAGCCAGAACAAGCCGGCAGCAGAGAAAGAGAGGTGATAAGACCAACCGTGGTCAGACATCCGATAGTGCAGAGCGATGCTTTATGACTCGGAGAAACATCAGCGCCCAGGTTTCTTCCAAGCCTAAAGACCTGGTTGAAATGGATGATGAGCTTCGTGGACAATTTTCTAAAGAATCTGACCTCTGGGCTATCAATTGTTGTGTGTATAATGCAGCGAGAGCTTTGGCCGATGCGAACCATAAAAAAACGGTTGATCATAAGACCAAAAGACGAATTCATCAACTCGTCATAAATACAAGCTGGGCAAGACACTACGCGTCCCGCATTCAATGTGTGATTGACTATACGAGGGCTGTCCAAAAAGTATCCGACCTACGTTCATGTTTTCGCGCGGAGAGACTCAGGCGACCTCTGGAGGGTACGAAGGTCACCAGCAACTCCTAACCTTCTCGTCAGTAGCCCGAGTTAACGATAAAATGACTTTGTTCCCGCGCAGCGTGTATTTGTTTACATCGACTCTTTTGCGTTCGTCGCAATTCGTTTATTGTTAAAAATGACAGAACGAACCGAACAGCGAATTTGCATAAAATTTTGCTTTAATCTCGGTAAAAGTTGTGCGGAAACTATTGAAATGTTGCAAAAGGCCTTTAAAGATGATTATATGGGCAAAAAATAAATTAAAGAAGTTTAAAACTTGTTTGTAAGAAGAAGTTTAAAATGCTCGTCTATAGACTGGACTCATCGCATGGGCTCCTCACAAGTTTTTAATTTATTTCAAGTTATTGACCTACTTGGATAAAATAAATGACCAAACTGTTTTATTAACCTCTGATCATTTCGCGTTTGTGGTACTATGACATACATATTGCAGTGTTCGCAAACAGGAGGTGATACTGTGACTTGAACATAACCTCTAAGGAGGAAATTCGTATGTGAAAGTGCTGTCGCTGAATTATGAGTCAGGGTGACGAACTTTGTTACGGGTGTAGAAATAAAGTGGTAGACGCAGCGCATTGCCTGAAGTGCAATACTCCTTATCACATATCCTGTGCCGGTAGAGTGAGAACATTGGACAACGGTGCATTTTCCAAGTGCTGTGCTCCTCTTAGAGAATCTCCCGCGATGACAGATTCCACAGGAACCGCTACGGTTCAGGATATGAAGCGAATTATTAACAAAGGCTCTGGCCGGTTTTAAACCGCAACTCGAGGTGGTGGCACATTCAGTAGGCAACCTTACATAAAAAATTGACAGCCTTTCTATCGAAATCAATAATGCCATTGTGAGGATTGACTCAACAGACAAGGCGGTTAGCCAACTGTCAGCTAGAGTGGAATCTGTGGAAGGTACTGTAAAAGATTTACAGAGCAAGTGCACTAGTTTTAGCATGATTAATGATAAAGAGTTGTTTAAAGAATGCATGGTGGAATTGGAGCAAAGAAATGCTAGAAAAAGAAATCTCATTCTCTTTGGGCTTCCTGAGCATGTGTCTACGCAGACTAATGTCCCTCCCTCTTCCGTCGATCCCAAATCTGTTCTCAATGAATTCCTTCCCAGTGCTGTTCCTGAAAACCGTTGGAAGGCCATGAAAACATACAGGCTAGAACTAGACCGAATTTGAATTATCTTTGGCTCAATTTAGACACGACAAAACAAGAATTGGCGGAAATAGCCAAACTAAAGTCTACTCTTGCAGCACGTCAGAAGGAAGGGGAAACATACCTAAAGTTAGTGTTTCATCAAGGCACCCCGGTGTTGAAGAAGGTGGGCATTCAGTTAAAAGCAACAAGAGGCTCCATCCAGACAGTGGAAAGAGAGTAACGTATATTCATGCAAAAGTTAAATCAGTTAACTCTACTCTTGCTTGTATTGGTGATCCGCTTAATCATGTATCTATCTCGGTATACTATCAGAATGTCAGGGGCGTCAGAACTAAGCTCCATGCCTTACGCAGATCAGTCCCCAACTTTCTTGTAATGCTTTTGTTTTAACAGAAACATGGTTGCACATTAATATAAAATCTACTGAGCTAGGCTCCACCACCTCGATTGCCACTGATGGCAATCGGGGTGGTGGGGTTTTAGTGGCTACTCTGAGTAAACTGGGCTGTGTCAATATTCCCACAAACTTTGATACGGCAGAAGACATTGTTGTTAAAATTAAAACTGGTTTAATAGTTAATATTTTAGGAGTTTTTTACATACCACCTAATGCTAATATTGGCAAATACATAGATTTTTGTAAAATTTTAGAAGAAACTTCAAACTTGTTTCCAGAAGTCTCATTTATAATTTTCGGTGAATTTAACATGCCTTATGCTTCTTAGAACAATAATCCTGATCTGGGGCCTAGCTGTATTCCAAGGGTTGGATCAGCACAGGCGCATGCTGACATCACTAATACAGTTTCAGATACTGTTGATTTTCTTAACCTATTACAAATTAATAATAATGTTAATGCTCACGTTTCCTTGCTTGATCTAACACTAACAAACTGCAGCTCAGTTTCGGTTGGGGTGGCTGCTGAATTCCGTCTACCTGTTGATGACTACCATCCTCCTTTAATTGTTAAGCTTGCACTGAATAATGAGGATATACCGCTGGTTACTACACGAATAAAAAGCAATATACGACGAAAATTTAAAAATGCAAATACCCCTGCCATTTGTTCATATCTGGCGGATATTGATTGGGTTAATCAGTTTACTATCTTAACGATTGATGAAACGGTTGATTTTTTATATAACCACCTTTACATAGCGATCGGAAAAATTCAGGCGTATTCCTTGACTGATTACAACAACTTTTTACTCCTGAAAATTTTTCCGAAAAGTGCATAGTTTTTCAATAAAATTTCCCAATGATTCCGTAATCTTCATTTCACTCTGACTTTAAACCTCACCGCCACCGCATTTTCATTCCGAGAATTTTCGAGTATGTACAGCAACTAAAAATGCCTATGTACTTTTCGGAAAAATTCTCAAGAATAAAAAGTTGTTGTAATCAGCCAAGGAATACGCACTGAATTTTTCCGAAGCGTTTTGAGCAAAAGTTTGAATTTTACAAAAATTGTTCATATGCAAAATTCAAAAAAGTGCTCAAAACGCTTCAGGAAAATTCAGACATATTCCTTGGCTAATTACAAGAAATTTTTACTTTTGAAAATTTTTTCGAAAAGAGCATCGTTTATTGTAAAAAAATTCATGAATATTTTCACAAAAAATTTGCCATTAAGACGCAATTTTGAAAATACTAAAACGAAAAATCGATCTTTGAACCATGGATTCTCAAAGTTTAGATATTTACTTCACCGGTTAGTGGAGTCCTAGAATAGTTAGACTCGAAAAACTTTGAAAAATGGATCACAAAAAAAATAGGCACGAAAAATAACGTTTTTTTTGTTTAAACTGCATTTTAGAATAACAAATAAATTTTTTAAAGAATTTTATTGAAACCATCGGAAAGAAATCTTAAGCAATGAAAATATATTTATCTTAATTTTTTCTAGTGTCGAATAGTCTTAGTTATTGGCCTTCGAACAGCAGTATACGGGTAGTGGCGTTTTGGCAGTTTAAGGGTTAAGGGACATCGATTTGACGATAAAGAGACTGTTAAAAATAATGCGACGAATGCACTAAAGGCGATTCCGAAGTCTGAATTTAAAGTGTGCTTTCGTAAGTGAAAACATCGGTACGAGCGTCTTGTTCAATCAAATGGGGACAACTTTGAAGGGTGTCACCCCCCGGATGACGAAGAATAAATCAAGCGCCCAGAGATTGAGGTAGGTCGGATACTTTTGGGACAGCCTCGTATTACATCTGGCAAGAATTTTACCGCCAACGTTCGAAAGTTCGCGCGCAAACTCCGGATCCGTTATCACACACTTAACAAGTCAAAGCTGCTGACCATCAGGCAGCATATTGTTGAGAGAATACGGATACTATATGACGCAAAGAGAAGTCTAGAGCGGAGAGAGGTGGGTCAGAGAAAACCAACAGTCGGCCACCCGCCCAAACCAGAGGAGGTCGAAGTCTTTTGGAGAGAAGTCTTCAAGGAGCTGTATGATGCCCTCATAACAACACTTGAGGCAGAATGCCCAACCATCACTAACGAGGATGTGAAAGAAGTATTCAAAAGTATGAAAAACTATTCCGCTCCAAGACAAGATGGTATCAAGACCATCTGGTGGAAGAAGTTTCCTTTAAACAATCACCATCTGACAAATATTTTCACCTCATATTTGAAGTCAGAAGAGCCAATCCCGTAGTGGTTGGTGGAAGGGCGCACAGTACTCCTGTCGAAAATGGGCAACTTAGCTGTCCCAAAGAATTACAGGCCAATCATTTGTCTGAACACACTGTATAACATATTCACAGCTATCCTAAATGATAGGATTGTTCGGGCAATCGGAGCTGTGTGGCAAGAAATGCATGAACAACGCCGCTCAAAGAAAGGCGTAGCAGGATGTCGGCAGAACCTGCTTATCGATAGATGTGCCTGCAAAGATGCAGCATCCTACCAGTGTGATATATCGATGACCTGGATTCATTACCGGAAAGCTTTCGATTCGACCTCCCATAAACTTATCATCTGTCTTTTGGAAAGCCCAAAGGTCCATCCACAAATCGTGAGGTGCAGAGAGATATTGATGCGACTCCATGAGCCCACTCCTCTTTTGTCTCACATTATTGCCACTATCTCTAGCAACTATCTTCGCAACTACATACATATAGCTCTAGGGATTGTCGAACGATACACTAAGGAAATAGGAATGGAATTTGGGTTAGACAAATGTGCCAAGAGCCGCATTCAGGATGTGACATCTATAAAGGATACTCTTCGAAGCAGACATAAACGGGTCATCCGGCAGATTTGGTCTTCGGAACTGTCGGTGAGGAACAAAGTATCTGCAACGAACATGCGTGCCGTCCCGGTAGTACTCTATTCATTTGGAGTGGATCCGTGGACGAAGAACGAGCTCAGATCCCTTGATATCGGGACACGAAAGATTATGCACATAAACAAAATCATGCATTTTAAGTCTTATGTTCCGCGACTGTACATCTCATGCCGTCAAGGTTATCGCGCAATATTGAATCTTGAATGTCTTCACAACAGGATTATTTTGGGTACAGCACAGAGTCGCAAATGGAAGAGATCTTCTTCTTAAAATGGTCCGGAAGCATGAAGAAGAAGGCAAAGGAGCGTTTATTGACACAGAAATGTGGAGGATCAGTGAATGTCGTGTGAGCTAACGTTTGCTTTCCTTCAATCACGCGTTTTGAAGTTGGGCACAAAGGGTTTCATTTTGGCATGTCAAGATGGTGTCATTTCCACCTCATACCGCCGCCACATTTTGAGCCAAGACATTCCCGATGATAGGTGCAGGGCTTGCCATGCACATCCCGAGCATCTAGGACACATACTATCTAGTTGTACAACTCATGTGGAAACGACCTACATCCAAAGGCACAATGCGGCACTAAGAGTGCTTTATTACCATCTGTATCACTCTTACGGCATTAACCTTAATATCACTCCGCTAAACGCTCCTAGGGAAATAGAGTCAATTGTCAAGAATGAGAAGTGCCGCATACACTGGAACTTTATATTATCGACAATTGTTTCTGTTGCACACTTGAGGCCTGAAATAGTTCTCCTTGACTGCGAGAAGCAAACCATGTTCGTTATCGAATTTTCGGCACCAGGTGACAAAAACATCAGAGCCACGGAGAATTAAAAGCAAGAGAGGTATTATATTATATATAATAGTAGTGACAGGTATTATAGAGACCTTGTAAGGGAGTTGCGACGATTGTACCCGGAACATTCTGTTAAATAAATCGTCCTTATCATCGGCGCTCTTGAAGGTGCCAAGCTTTTACTGATTAATAGCCTGGAAAGCATCCCTGCGTGTAAAAAATATGCTCAAATACTTTCGGGTAAAATGCATAAGACAGTCGTCCTTGGGTTGCTCCGTGTCCTCAGGGTGCAATTTTTCAGATTAGCACCCGACCCCGGCGAACTCCTGCGGTTGTCCTTATGACAAATATTTTAATTATATATATATATATATATATATATATATATATATATAAAATATACATACGTATGACTGCGTATGACAGCCTATATGCAGCGCACGCGTGAGTCCATGA
>JAAAKG020149450.1:0-10049 GCA_010014905.2 Druon quercuslanigerum
CCTCAAATTTCACTGTCTGTTTACACTCGCGACACACAACAAGTTCTGACAACGCAGTGAACACCGTAAAAAAGTCAGTAAATTTATAAAAATGCATACTATTATAATGAATGTCCTCACTAATAGAACTAGATAATTTTCTTGCACTTGCACTCGATTGTTCGGCTTCATCGTTTTGAGTATGTTGATTTTTATAAAATTTACGTCGTTTTATACTTAATGAGCTACAAACATAAACAGAACAAAAATAACAACAACACCGGAGCAAGAGTCGGCTGCTTAACTATACCTCTCCCAACGCTCGAACGCTAAGTATATAGTCGCCACGCTTTACGTTCTATAAAAACGCTAAAAAATCTTTGGCAGACGCAGTCATGCTCGTGCACCCAGACCCTTACGCAACTCTAGCCTGAGTAATAGCGGCGTAATCTGATGCCTCAGATTACGCCGTGTGGGCAGTACTTCAGCAATTTGTCGGAGAAGACTGGCAGCCTCTCGCTTTCTATTCAAAAAAGTTGAGTTCTCGCAGCCAAGCATTTTAGACACGCAGTGTATGGAAGAGAATTTACTATTTGTACCTATCATGATCCTCTGACCTTTGCTTTCAAGCAGAAGTCAGAAAAATGCTCAACGCGTCAATTCGAAACTTGGACTACAATTCCCAGTTCACGACGGATATTTGTTTTATTTCAGAAATAGATAACTTAGTCGCTGACGCATTATCGAGGATAGAAGAGTTCTCGTCGATCATTGACTATGATTCTCTTTCTGATTCACAAACCAACGGCCAGGAACTAAAAAACATCCTACTAAGCAATAGCTCTTTACAGTTAAAAAAAGAACCGATTCCAGGATCCAATGCAACTGTCTACTGTGGCACAGCCCACAACTCGGTAAAACCTTTTTAACCGGCACCTTTCAGACGAATAGCATTCAACTCGGTACACAATCTCGCACATCCAGGGATCCGGGCGACTGCTATACTCATCGCACAAAGATTCGTTTGGTCGTCGATGCAAAAGGATTGCCGAAATTGGGCAAAGTGTTGCCTGAATTGCCAACGTTCAAAGGTAACCCAGCACGTCGTGCCGCCGATCGGAAATTTCGTTTCGCCGTCCACAATGTTCGAGCACGTGCATATCGATATAGTAGGTCGCCTCCCTCATTCGCAAGGTTACAAATGCTGCCTAACGTGCATAGATCGCTACACTCGTTGGCCTGAACTTTTTCCGGTGGAAAACATCGAAGCGAAGACCATCACAAAATACTTTTTTATGGGATGGATCGCGAGATTTGGTGTACCTCTTCGCGTTACAACGGATCAGTAGAAGCCATTTGAGTCGCGGCTCTTTGAAGAGCTCAATGACCTCTAGAAGACAAAACACTTTCGGACAACAGCGTATCATCATGCAGCGAACGGACTCGTGGAACGTTTGCACAGCCAGCTCAAAGCTGCCATTATGTGCCACGAGACTGAAAAATGGGTTGATGTATTACCAGTTATACTCCTGGAAATACGGTCAGCATGGAAGGAGAACCTTAAAGCAACATCAGAAGAGTTGGTCTACGGTGAATCTCTTCGGCTACTTGGAGAATTTCTCGCCCAACGTGTGGCCACAAAAAGTACGTTGGAATACGTAAAAGAACTGAAGAAGCATTTCGCCTCACTCCGAATAACAAGTGGCAAACGTCATGGCACAAAACAATTTTTTTTATTTTAAAGATTTCAAGACATGCTCACACGTGTTAGTACGCTTAGGTATCTCCAAAACAGCTTTGCAGCAACCCTATAAAAGATCATTTCCAGTCATCAAACGATCTGCGAAGACATTCACAGTACGCTTGCCAGAAGGAGATACTAATTTGTCGATAGGTCGCCTGAAGCCATTTTACATCCTCAAGGAACATTCAGAAAATACTTCGGAACGAGTACTATCTGGTATGCATGACCCAGAAGTTCAGCGCAAAGCTAACAACAAAACTCAAAATCGAGAAGTTCAAAGCAAAGCTGATTTCCAGATTCAGCAGCAACACACAACGCGGACAGGCAGACGTGTCTCTCTTCCAGATAGGTTACAGGGTGGTTTCGCGTGACTCCGTCACTGGCAGGGGAGTGTGTAGAAACCATTTTAGATATTGCAGCATTTAGTTAATATTTTCATATTTTTATATATAAATGTCAGGCTGATTCTCAACAACATCTATATTTTTTATTCTTAAGTTTAGGCATTGTATTTGTAAGTTTTGGAGTTACGAATATTGTAACTCTTTCTGTCCTTCAAAAAGATATTAAAAAAAGTAATCAAGATAATTAATATGTGAAAAACAATTCCCGGAAAAGATTAAAATAAGGGAAATATGTTTTCAAACAGCACTGTTAAAGGGCTCATGGGATTTGAAGTCTTCGAGTGCATTTTTTTTTAAGTTTAAGTTGGCTTAGAACAGAAAAGCATTTATTTAAACAAAACAAATTGGTGTTCCTTAATTATTATCTTGATCAAAACTTTAGGTCATGATGAGTTGGTCGTTTTTCCTTAACTCTTCTCTTATGGGCTGCTCTTCCGCAAACTAAATAAATATTTCTTGTGGTAAGTACTGAGTATACAAAGCCAACGTGACACAGTGAGATAAAATACTTCTGCATCATCTTAACGAGGAAGTAGACCATAAACCTCTTTTTCGATCATGGAGTGTGCGTTCTTCTGTTTATTGGCTATCTGTGTCTTTGAAGTAAATTACATCTTACTTATTATAAATTATCAATTGTCGCATTGCATAACAATTTATAAATTGAATATTGCGTAACAAAGTATCGAACTCAAAAAATTGTATAACATTTCGAACATTGTTTAAACACAAAGGAGGCAATATTTGAAGTAGGTTTTTATATTTTTTAATAGAAACTTTTCTTAAAAACTGATTTTCAAACACGTTTGACTTCTGGCGAATAGCTACGCTCTCCAGAGTAAACACTAGATTTTTATCTTAATACGAAACCTTTCTTAGACGTGCTTATATGATATCATAAATAGTCCATTTTAGTCATATTTCCCGTCTTGGTTATTTACTTATTTTGCAAACTTCATATTGACAAATGATCCGAAAGAGCGAACTAAGACCTCCAGTCGTTGCAGCAACCAGGACGGCCGGATTTCGGATTAGCCGGAATAAGGTGTTCGTTAACCAATCAGAAACGTTCCGTGGAGAGAGTGTCGTTTTTGAACCGAACTCAGCTGCAGTGTTTGAATTTTTTGAGATAGCTCCAAGAGGCTTTGAAAACAAATAATTGAATCTTTAAACCGATAATTGTCTACCGAAAACAGAAACAAAATTTTTAAAAATCAAATAAAGAGAATAATCTTAAACCAAAATTTTTTTCAAAAAAGATGCTTTTACAACCAAAGAAGTAAATTTTAATTGAATTTATCAATTTTCATGCGAAAAAAGTAACAAATTTTTAATCAAATTGTTAAAGTTTCAAATTAAAAAAAATTGAACCCAAAATGATGCATTTAATTTTTTAGACCTTTTTTCTTTAAGCGAATAATTTAATTCCAAATATCAAGGATTTTTAATTAAAAACAGGCCATTTTCAAATAAAAACAATCAGACATTCGACAAAATAGTTAAAATACCATTAAAAAAAATTAATTTGTAACCCAAGTGGATGAATTTTAAGAAAGAGGAATAATTTGTTATAAAAAAACAATTATCAACTAAAGAAGATAAATTTTAAAAACAAAACAAGCACAACTTTGCAGAAAAATTGTTACATTTTATCTGTAAAAATGAATATTATATCTAAAAAAAATAATATAGATAAAAAAAGTTAACCAAAAATGGAATATTTACATTTGCAGATAAAAATTTCATTTGTGACAAAGCAGTTTAATTTTCGACGGAGAATTGCATTTTTATTAGAAAATATAATATAATTTAACCCAAAATTGAACAGTTAGATTTTGAGTTGACAAATTTTTTGCTTAAATTCAAATTTACACTAAAATAGTTGCTGTTTAAATCAAAGAAATAAATACAAAAATACATAGTTGAATTTTCAACTAAAAATATAAGGTTTTAAGCACAAATGAAATCATTACGTTTTCAGAAAAAACATTATTAATAACTTAAAAAACAAAGATCCAATTATATATTAAAATTTTAAACAAGAAAAAAACGAATTTTCAAGCAAATATATGAATTTACAAACAAAGAAATTAATTTTTGACGAAAGCAGATGAGTTTTCCAATGCAAAGAATAATTTTCTACCAGCAAGGATCAATTTTCACCAAAAAGGATCAATTTTTAACAAAAAACAGAATAGTTAAATTTTAAGTTCAAATAATCAATTTTCAACCAAGAAAGATTTTTTTTGTTGAAAAAAGAATAATTGAATTTTTTTGGTTCAAAACTATTTTTCTATATCTAAAAATTAAACTATACTTAGTCTTAGTTGACAAATTAAACTATCTGGTTGAAAATTCCTGTATTTTTTGGAAATTCGTCTCTCTTATAAATTACTGTTTTTACTAAAAATGTTATTATCGCATTCTTGGTTAAAAATTGACCGATTTTTTGGAAAATCCGTTCAAGTTGGATTTTTCTATAATCATTTATAAATATTTATTTAGTTCAACTGATAGAATTGACAAAAGTGAATGATTCAAAAGTAAGGTGCGAAGCTCAAGGCAAATATTTAGGAGAAAACGTAACCGACATAGAACTAAAGATAAATTCTTTGACAAAATTGAGTCAAGATAATCATGAAAATCAAGCCGAACTTCTGGTTGCAAAAATGCAAAATAGGAAGCGATTGCAGGATATTGAGGAAGAACCACTTATTTTAGAAACTCGCGTAGATAGAAGTATAGGGCCGGAAAATACCAAAACACCCTGGTTAAGTAACTATCCGATTAAAAGCTTCCCTTTTGCATCGGTTCTTTCCTAATAACTGATTTAGTAACAACCTTCCAGCGTTCAACCGTTTAATTCTGGATTTCAAAGTTTCTAATTCAAATTATAATCGCTCGGAGGCGGATTTATACAAAAGATAAATTTCGTCGTATCTATTGTCAAAATTGTGTGTGTCGACAAATGAAATGAGCCGCCAGGTAGTGTGATATATTTTCGCGGTATCAAGATCAATTTCATTCTGAAAAAACATAAAATGAACCGGTCAAGCTATTGGTAGTAGGGCTTTTACCTGTGGTATTAGCGTGTACAGTGTGATGTTGATTATTGTATAGAATTTCATAATCAGAAGAACGGACGCGTTTGCATACGGTGTGGGGTCCAAGCCATTCACTTTCTAATGTTGTTTGTTTACTATCGTTATGTAATAGTATTAAATCTCCTGGTTCGAAAAGAAGATTACTGTTCATTATCTTTGCATCCTGCTGTCTTTTAATTCTTTCCTGTGTTTTTTTAATCGCAGTCCTTCCTTTTTATAAATATTACTTATGTCTTTGTCGCCATATGTCCTGATGAGTTAACGAATTGATTGTTGCTAAGGCTGTCATTTCAAGCGGCGTTACTCCTGTGCTTTCGTGAACTGCAGTATTGAATGATAGGCATATAAAGTTCAAGTTTTGGTCCCATTCCGTCTCGACATCAGCCATGTACGTCTTTAACAAATCTTTAATTGTTCCGTGGGTTCTCTTCATTGCCCCGCTACTTTGTGGATGAAAAGCAGCTGTTTTAATGTGTTTGATTCTAAAAAGGTTTTCAAATTTTTAAACCAATTCCGATACCAAGTTAGCGCCTTGGGCAGTTAAGATGTTCATTGGAGAGAAAAAGATGTAGATATAATGGTCTAGCAGGTTAGTTAGTATGCTTTCGTTCGTTGTCTCACATAATGCTATAAGGATTAAATGTTTCTTGAGGACATCTTGAATGGATAAAATGTGTTTATTTCCACAACTTGTTTATGGTAATGGACCGACTGTGTCCATTGCAATCTTATTATTTAGCTGCGTCGGAATTTCCGGATTAACTGGGTCAGTTTTTCGCGTTGACACGATTGAAATGTTTTAATAAAGTCGATTATATTTTTCCCATATTTTCCCACAATATTTGTTTATGTAGCCTCTAAATGGTTTTATTTTCGCCAAAGTGACCAGTGGCCACTTTTCCGTATATCTTTATCAATATATTTTGTTTCTCTTCTTTATTTAATTGTTTATCAAGTTTTTCACACAGAAAGAAACCGTGTTCCGTGAATTTCGTCTGTAGTAGAAAATTCAATACATCTCTGATGCGTACTCGTTCCGTAATGTGAATTAAGGGATCCTCCATATGAAATTTAAGTATTCTCCAAGTTTTTTTACGATGAATTCTTTCATTTTGATATAAAGGAGTTTAACCCACTTCTCCTCCTCATATTCTGGTAGCTGATTTCTTAGCAACGAAATAATGTTTTGTTTGCTGATTTCAATTGAATTCTTTTCATTCGCAACAGTTTTGACTTTTATTTTAGTAGGCAGACGGTTCTTTTTACAGTTTTTGTATTTGTTTTGAATTTCTTTTTCATCTGTCGGTTCGTGAATTCTCAACCTTTCGGAAATCGGTTCGTTATCTTTGCCAGATGATGATGTTTCAGTTTCATCAATTTCTTGAGTAACTTCTGTATTTTCGCACGATTGTTCTAAGAGATTTTTATCTTGAATCGGGTGCATTCGCGAAAGTGCGTAAGCTGCCGTATTTTTCTTCATTTTTTTATATACGGCATTGTACTTGTAAGCTTCCATTTGAAATCCCCACCGAATTAACCTGGAAAAAGGGCCTTTTACGTTAAAAAGCCACGTCAAAGCCTGATGGTCTGTTTGTATAATAAATTTACGTCCGAGAAGATATTGTCGAAGCCGCTTTACTGCCCAGACGATTGCTAAAGTTTCTTTTTCGGTAGTGGTGATTTTTAGCTCAGGTTCATTAAGAGTTCTTGAAATGTAGCAAACTGGGTGTCCTTGTTGAGATAATATTACCCCAGGTCTAAAATTAATTGCTGAGCAAAGAGCATCTTTCAATGTTTTAAAACATTTTTCGCAAGATGTTGTCCAATCAAGGCGATGATGTTTCTTCGTCAATTTGGTTAATGGTTTATCTATTGTAGAGCAGTTTTTTAAATAAATTTTCGGCAATAGCCAGATAGTCCTAAGATGGACATGATTTCTTTTTGTTTCTCGGGTATTTTGAAATTTTTTACAGCTGATAATTTATATGGTTTTGGTTTCAATCCATTTTCTGTGATCGCGTGTCCCAAGTATTGTAGTTCGGATCGAAGGAAATTGCACTTATCTAGTTAAAGCTTAAGTTTAGTGGTCCGTAAAGGTTCAAATAGAAAAACCAGATTTTCATTGTGTTCTTGGAGTGTACTTCGAAAGACCACAATGTCGTCCAGATAAGCGAAACAGATTTTCCTACCAGTCCTTGTCACGTCCCGAGCAAATAGGCGAAGTTAGTATGGAAATTTGGTAAGAGAGAGAGACCAGGGTGCTGATTATGTCAGGGTGGTATGGCCTGACAATTTATTTTTGTATGTGTGTAAGATGTCACTTGTCAGCTCTATGGGAACTGTGTTGATATGCAGTGTTTATAAATCAAAAGGATGGTCAGGTGAACAATAAATTTATTATAAAAACATGCTAATCACATGTCTCGGAATTGAGAATAGGACATGTCAGTATTAACAGCGTAGGTCTGACACAAGTAAAAACAATCAACATGCGCGTGTCTACCCATGCAAAAGAAGACTCGAATATTGTCATGTTTCTCGTATGCAACATTATCAAATACAATAATGGAATTCGGTTGAGCTTCACTCGGTGGTACAACTTCCTCATACTCACTGCATGGAAAATAGTCATCGCCATCTATTTTTTTCAACACCTATTCCAAAAATGTGTACTTTGGCTGCTTGAGTGATTTTGAGTAGATGTTGTTGAATCTCAGTCCATTGGGGTGTAGAATTAGAGCAAGTAAGGAGTTAGTTTTGCCGCAATTGGATGGGCCACAAAAAACTGCACAAATGCTCTCTGGTAGTAAACTGCCATGACGTTTCATTCTTTTCTTTTGTTGTTGAACAAAGTCGTCAAAGTTGGCAACCGGAAGTTTAACGGGTTGTGACCTGAACCGCATCTTGACTTCAACTATTGTTGAAGCTATAAATACGACGCTTATATAGCTTTCAGATCAGTTGCGTGCTGATCGTCGTACAGTGAAGAATGATTGTGCACCGTAAAGCGAACAAAATTTCACGCCATCATCATCGAGGTAAAGGATTGGTCAGCAAAGTCATCAACAACTTGCCGTTGAGTTGCACTTGCCTGGTTACCAATAATGTTTTCCAGGTACAAAACTAGCTAAACGACTTGCTAAAGGAGATCCTGGTATTGATCCTTTAGACGCAGCGTGTAAAGAACACGACATTGCATACTCGCAAAATCGTGAAAACGTTGAAACTAGAAATGTTGCAGATCGTGTACTAGCGAATAAAGCCTGGCAGCGTGTTTTTGCTATAGACGCTTGAATTGGTAAGAAAGCGGCAGCACTGGCAATAACTCACGTGATGAATGTCAAAGAAAAACTCGGTAAGGGGTTGAAGAAGAGACCTATTTTAAAAAAGAAACCCCGTTCAAAGAAGAGGAAATCCGGATCAAAGAAGGAACCGGCTACAAAAAGTAATTTAACAGCATTTAGAAAGGTTGTGAATGCAGCTAAAAAACAATGAAACGAAGCAGTGATGCAGAAGTGGTCATCAAGTCTGCAATCAGAGGTGCACAGCAAGCTGTCAAAACCGTAGGCGATATACATTAAGTGAAAAATCCTCGTGTTCTGGCAATCCCTTCAAAAGTTGGTGGTATTTTGCCACTGATTCCAATTTTCACTGGACTCAGTGCACTTGGAGCTCTCACTGGTGGAGCAGCAGGTGTAGCAAAGATGGTAAACGATGCTAGCGCAGCCAAACAACAACTTGCAGAAGCTAAACGTCATAACAGTTTAATGGAGGCTATTTCTCTAGGAAAAGGACTACACCTAAAACCTTACAGAAAAGGATTAGGTCTTCATATGAAACCTTATCGAAAATCTAAGACCGGTGCCAAAAAACTTGTGGTGAAGCTACCACATCGCCCACTCACTGATACCGATCTGTTCTAGCATGCTAAAGCTCTAAAGATTTCACATTTTCGTGGAGTATTTATGCGTAATCAACTACCAGTGAAGGGTCCCACCAAAATTGAATCAGCTATTGTCAATCTTGATGATAGTTACGGACCTCGTACTCACTAGGTAAGTTGTAGAAAGATCGTTGATAATGTCCTATACTTTGACAGTTTCGGTAATCTTCATCCGCCTTTGGATCTTGTAGATTATCTCGGTGTTTGTAGCGTTATAAAGTACAATCATGACAGATATCAGGAATATGACAGCGCAGTGTGTGGACACTTGTGCTTAAGATTTCTATGTGAACAGCTGCATATAAAAGATAAATACTGTCTATATAAGACTGTGTTATGAACTAAAAAGAGTCAGTATAGAGAAGAATACAATCATGGATAAGTCATTTACTCTCACGATAACAGGAAACTCATCTGTGTTAGACGCACAGTACTTTCCACCAATATAACTCTTTCCCCATAAAAACTATGCACTTGGACTCGTTGAACTGCTCACATTCAATGCGATTCCTAACGTTGACACTGAAAATAATAAAATCTATGTCGGCGATCGAGTAGTGAGCATTCCTACTGGCAGCTATGAGAATGAACACATTGAAAGTTGTATTCAGAAAGCTATAGCAGTTCATGGCATTACAATAAACATCAAGCCAAATAATAACACATTACGTAACGAGATAAAGTGTGATCATGAAGTGAACTTTCAGCTAGACGATTCTATTGGACGATTGTTGGGATTCACACCACGTATCTTGAAGCCAATAAGACTCATACTTCTAATCTGCCTGTGGCTATTCTAAAATCAACGCCCTACGAGTTGAGTGCAATATCACTACGGGAGCTTACATCAACGAGCGCAAAGTGCACACGATTCA
>JAAAKG020149451.1:0-10049 GCA_010014905.2 Druon quercuslanigerum
TCTGAAGCCCAGTCCGCTCCAATTTTAGGTTAGTTTCAGTTTCAGATTGTCAAGTAACCAAAATGGAGGACGCTGTATGAGACGCAGCTAGTACCTATTTCGTACCACCAAGTTGCGGGACCGTAGGTTCTTGGATCATGCACTGGAACCATGCGTACGGCTCTACCCTATTTTCTGTCGCACTAATCGGTTTTGACGGCGCGGGGGAACAGTACGCTTTCCGGAACTCCACGAGAGGCGCGGCAGTAGAAAGAATCTACTGCGCATGTACGAAACTTGGCTCACTTAACACATAGCCATATAAAGTATAGACCGCCAGCGCTTTGATGTACCGCCCGTTCCTGCTCAGAGAGAGAGAGAGAGAGAGAGAGAACGATTTTAGTGCCTCCTTCTTTCTCTTTCCACTGGGGTCACGTGAGCGAGTCGACTGTTGGCGCGCTCCGCTCACCAGCCCACTTGACCCCAGTAGAAAGAGAAAGAAGTACTCACTAAAATCGTTCTCTCTCTCTCTCTCTCTCCCTAAGCAGAAGCGTCGGCGGATCAAACAGACTGGCGGTCTATACTTTATATGTCTATGACTTAACAAAACAAATAGGGTTCTGAAACTTTTCATAGCAGGAACGGTAGATTTACTTCACGTTTAGTTACCGAGGAATCCGCGAGGGCGCGGCGATTTGCCCTTCGCTGAGCAGCATTAGTGGTGTCCCCTCCCGGGAGGATATAAGTGAATGTTTACGTTCTCGGACATCAGATATAAACGCGATACCAGTGTATATCCCATTTTATTACAGCCCGGGCTTCATTTATTGTTGTGAAAGAAAAGTACGATTTTTAAAAGATAATTTTGTAACTGCTTTCACAATAATGATGAATAATAAGTGTCATACCTAACCAACTGAACGGCGAGAAGGCGTACGACCAGCTGACTACTGGTACTGAGAAACCAGTGAACCTCACTGTTTAAACCAGTGTCAGAATTCCCCCAAGTGAACCAGTGAATTCTCACTGATTATCAGGTAAACACTTCTTGCTGCCGACAAGAGAGTGTTGGATTTGTCAAGGCAGATCCTGAGATATTCGTTTTCAAGTGAAATTTAAATTTAATTTGAAGTGGGTTTCTGTGCGGTTTTATATTTGATAATTTAGACTTTCTAAGTGGATCTTATTAGATCTTACCACAAAAAATTGTTTGATATATTGCAACTGCGCTTAATTGATTTTGGAAAATGCGCAATTCCACGTACAGTCATTTACAAACATAATTGTACTCTCAAACACTTTGGAAAATTCCACCTGCTTGGGATTCGTACCAAACCTAAATTACCTCTAAACTTCACCCTAAATGTAAATCTACCGCACGTAGAAGCCAATTGAGCTATCAAACCGCTTTGGTATTGTCGACAGAATATCAACCACGCTTTTTCGCTGAAAAGGCAGGGCTAACTGTGGAATATATATTTTATTTTTCCGCTTTGCATATTTTATTAATAGGTGGATTTAAAATGTTTAATTCCAAAATATTAAATATAATTTTTGAATTTTAACGTTTAAATGTTCAATTTAAATATTCAATTATTCGTGGTTTTTCTTCAAATTGTGAAACTAGACAATTTGAAGGTTTTACTACTTTGAGATTTATTATAACTAAGAAATATGTCAATTTCAATCAGATTTTCCAGCATAACAAAAATAATCTAATGGTCCTAGTTCTAGTAATATTATTTTGCAAAAGTCTGGAAGTATAAAAAACAAGGACAGATACTATGTAAATAATTTATTCGAACATTCAAGAAAGATTCTTCCAGATCAAAAACACTTGAACCTGAAATATTCTAACTTTAAAGTTGAATATTAACATAAAAACCGAAACCTAGTTGTAATTAGAAGAAATAAGTCATAGACAGGAAACATTTTATATAGTAAGCTCTATTTCTCTACAGTTGATAATTTTCAAGCTAATTTAACTTTTATTGGAGGAATTTCTGTTGTGCGTCAATAATAATATAATCTGAAACACAACGATCCTGTGAAATTATAGTAAAATTGTTTAAATTTAAACAATTAAGCATATTTAAATAATTACGCATACTCAAATAGAAAAAATTGCAACAAATAGTGACATGTTTTTTAAATTAATCTTGCTAATCCTATATAAAGTGTCACTGAAACAACGGTGCAAATATCTATCGTCATCTATAGTCTATAGTCATGTATGCAGTGGAAAGTTGGGAAGAAGTTTAAACAATTTTGATAATAAAACCTCTTTGAATAGCAATTTTGTACTTTCAGCACAATGGATAAAGCAGATACCAATAGATACCTTACAGAGCCGCTTAAAACACATGAATTCGAATTTTAATTCAAGTAATTTAATTCTGTAAGGACACTCAAGTGCTTGATAACACCTGTTAGGAAAGCAGTTTTGTACTTGTAGCACTTGGTATAAAGCAGAACTTAACAGGTGCCTGATAGAAACGCTCACAACATATCACTTCGAATTTTAATCCGTGTAATTTTATTCCGAAGGTCCACTATAATTCCTAATAGAACCTATTAGGGAAGCAACTTCGATCGTGTAGCAATTGGAATACAGCAGATCCCAATAGGTGCCTAATACAGCCGCTTAAAATAGAACACTTCGAATTTTAATCCATGTAATTTAATTCCAAAAGTCCAAGAAAATATCTAACAGAAACTTTTAGAAGTACATTTTCATATTTAATAACATGTTCAGTAAAAGAATACCTTATTGTTTTCACTTAGATCCTTTTATAAAAATTGAGCGAAAAATATAAATACCGAATAAGACCTGTTAGAAACTAAAATAAAGTAAGCATCTTATTAGAAACCACTTACAAACATACAGGACTCCGTCTGCATCCCATATGCATTCTAAACGGCTCTTATTAATACCTGTCATTTTTACTAGGGATAGACTCACCGAAAATATTTGTGCTATCCTTAAAATTCTATGCATTTTGTTTTATTGTAAAAATATAGATTTATATCAGAGGTATATTATCACAATTGTTACAAATTTCATTTTGGAAATTATTCCAACAAAGTGGAAGTATGTTTCGTTTTTCGGCATTTTTCTAATTATTTAATAAAAGTATCTTTCTAAAGAAATAAATAAAAAATGTCAGATGCGGCGGAATGTAGGCTACCTGCCTTTCTCGCTGCTTAAGAAGCGTAAATTCGTTTACATTCACGCTTCTTAAGGAGCGGAAAAGACAGATAACCTATGTACCGCCGGCCCTGAAAATTGTATGCCGTTCTTAGCAAATTTGATTTTAATCATTTTTGAAATTTTTTGAACAAAATATAAATTTGTCTATAAGGCTATAGCGGGACTATATATGCACAAAAATGTCGTTGAAAATAACAAGATTTTTTCAGTACACGTAGAAACTGCCTAGTCTCATTTAATATTAAAAAATTTTTAGCTAACGAAAAAAATTTAACGTCATTTAACTGCGAAAACCTAATTAAATCGAACATTTGGTTAATTGTAAATGATGCGTATTTCAACAGTGTTGAAGTTACAGTTTTGAAATACATAATTGAAATTATTCTATTGTTTATAACGATTTTTATTCAAATAATTCTGTTTAAAAAGTTTCACTCTCAATAAATTTAAAAGTTTTAATTACATGTTATTAAATTTAGAAATTTTCCACTTTTCAGCGGTCAAAGTGTGAAATAGTTCAATTTTCAATATGTTTTAATTTGATATTATTTCAATTTTAACCATTAATAGCATAATTCAATTTTGAAAATTTAAAATAGGATAAGGGGGAGTATATGCCAAAATGAATCGAATCATTTGAGCCGAGTAAATCATTGTAGTTTGGCATCGGACAGAAGTACCATTTTTGTTTCAAATTCTTAAATGTATTCGGTTTCAAATTTTTTAAGTGTGCTCTATATTGTACAATAAGTGCAAAGCTTTGACATTTCATCAAGAAGTCAGTAAAAATTCTGAAAGTGGCGACTTTCGAATTAAGAAGGTAACAAAATTCAAAAGATTTTACTTGATGTATGTATGTATGTATGTATGTATGTATGTATGTATGTATGTATGTATGTATGTATGTATGTATGTATGTTTGTATGTATGTATGTATGCTTCCGAAACAAAACTCTTGTGTTGTTCGGCTTCACTGATCCAGTTTTGCCAGTTGAACAGGACACTAAATTAATTTTTTATTTAAAAATCTTTTATATATTTAGGATTAATATAGATATAAATAAATATGAAAGATCTCTTTTGTACTGAAGCTTCTTTGTCTACGTATATTCTATAATTTGTCATTTGTCATTTGTAAGAAGTATCTAGTAATAGTGACCCCGTTGATTATTATCGCTTTATCCGAATTCAAAGTAAAGGTAGAACTTTCTGGTTTACCTACAACAACCGTATCGGCATACGTAATCCTCTTATACGTATTGAAAAACGCACTCACACCATCGAAATGCACCCATGTATTGTGCGACCTTTTATGGGTCGAACTTACCTTGATGTCCAAATGGGCGATATTTCTCTCGTGGAGGTAGGCAAGTCCTTCCACTAGCTGTCTGACAAAGTGGACCACGTCACCTTCAAGGGGCACCAAATCACCGTCTATCAACGTTTGCAGGTCTCCACCAGGTGCGCTGAAAAAAATCAACGTTTATTATTGTACTGGAAAGTCATTGTTATCATTAAATTAAATGGGCAATTGCCATGCCTGGGTGTTGTACGGTAAGTCAAACTGAATGCAAATGTGCTTTCAGACTTTTTACCACCATTACCTAGGTCGAAGTAAGTCCCTTTCTATAAAGCAGTATGGGCATTGCCAACAACCTTTCTTGTACGTTGCTGGACCGATCCAATGAACAGGGAATGCGAGGCTTTAAATTCAATTTCTTTATCTTTGCTTTTTGCAGAGACATAACCACTTTTATTTTTTAGCCTCATATTATTTTCTTTGGAAGAATTACATGCTAAAAGTAATTTGTTTTACTGCTCCTATTTCTTAAAACTCGTTCTCCGCTCGATGGAGGGTGTTGATATGAATTTTACTTTTCATGTGGCAAGAAAAGAAAATGTTGTCCTTGACTATGACTGTCGTAGTTTAATTTACTAGGAAAATGATTGCGTCAATTGTAATTATGGTCAAGCCTGCTGCGCTTACATGGTCATGGTCGCAACAGTCATAAATCTATAGTTTATATTGCTAGAGTATTTCTTTAGTTTGCCGTAAGAGTAATAATTGAAATAATATATAAATATTTTGTGTTCATTTACCTTTATTTAAAACGATTCGATTTAGATTTGCCTGTTTCTAAACTAATGGTGGCACATAAAACATTTAGTTACATTTTTACTTAAATGCAATCAAACATACCCACGTGTATATTCAAAATAAATACTATAGGGTACTTCTCTGCAGTGTGTAATGAAATATACGATAGGCGATCAGTAATAAATCACCCAAATATACGTAAAGTAATAATTTTAATTTGTTAACACGTATTGCTTCTCAACTATTATTAAGATTAGATCGATTGTATGTCATACGTTAGTATTTGTAGTTAATGATTATTCACTGTATGTTGCATTATCTAGTATAGGAAGGTTTTCTCTAATTTTTTTATCATCTAAATTCCGAACTTTTCTGCAATAATTATAACTCTCCCACTGTGTAAAAAAATTCCAGAATATTCTAACAAATGTAAATATTTACTAAATTGCGTCTTGAAAATAAATTTGCTTTAATGAAGCTTATTTCTCTTTAGTACTTTATATATTTTTGTAACACGTACACAAAGTTTTTTCTTTTCATGTTTATAAAGTGTTTCGACAATGGCGCTTTTTAGAAAGGTGTAAGAAAAAAACTACTGCACATATGTAAACCGACTATAGTCTTTTTGACATACTAATTATTTTTTGTTAGCAATTTTTTAAAGACTCTAGTTACTTTTACGTATTAAGTATTCAAGTATTAACTGTTCAAGTATTTCTTCCTCATGGATTGATGCGTAGCGCCCATCTCGACACTTTACAATAACGAGAATCAGTATCTTTTTTGCATTTTTCGGCAAAGTGTGAATTTGGCAGCACGAGCGCCGCATGTCTCATATGGTACTCGCTTCCTGCCCGTGCGACCAGTTTCCCTATGTTTGTCAAAAGTTCGCTTTTTGCACTTGTATCACACACTTGTATCAAACATTAAAAAATTGTACCCGTTCAATGTCGTGAATAAACTGTAGAGTTTTCACTTATTCAAGAAATTTCTAAATTTGAAATTACTACTATTTATAAAAATTAAGAAATTGTCAAATTATTGTTATACTATAATTAATATTTTACTTACTATTCCATGACTAAAATGATTTCTTTCGGCGTTTCGTAGACATCGTGTAGGCGAACGACGCGTGGAGATTGGGAGCACAACGACAATAAAGCGATTTCATGCCTCAATTCTGCACTGCAATCTGCATTAAATCTGCTCCTGGACGAATATTTAGCAGCATATAATGTTCCAGTTGATCGGGACCTGCATTTAAATACATTCGCCCACTGACCACTAAAAATAAAAAATAAACTACATAAATGAACGGGACTTTCTTATTAGGAAAATAACGATTACATATATTATTATTAAAATAAATCAGTACTTGCAGAATACATTGCATAATATAACTTTATGAATTCATCTGTCTTAATGCATTTGAATTCAATTGAGAATAATAGGATTAAAATCTTTTCTCGATATTGAATTAAATATGTCGCCATATATACGTAATGAGAATTAATTACCATAAAATTAGTAAAATATATCGAAGTGCTCCATATCTTAGATATAAATCAAATTAATTAAACATTCAAGTTTTAAATTGAAGTATAAATTAAATGCAAATAATTGACACGTTATATGAAAACCTCAGTTCGAATAAAGCTATAAAAACAGGTTTTATGATTTCTTCTTTTCCTTTGGATATAATTTAAAATTTCTGAACTTTGGAAGACATGTCCTGCGTACTATGACTTATCAGGGCTTCCTTTAATTTAGCACAACCGGAAAGAAATCTTGCGACAACCAAATCGATTAGAGAGAGAGAATGTGTGTGTGTATGTGTGTGTGTGCAGGAGTTGCAGAAAAAGAGTGCCAGCCAAGAATCCGAGAAAAACACACAGCAGGCTCCTTACAATGTGAATTCGGAACTCAAGACGTAAGAAGGAACTTTTCTGCATTTGCAAGATTTATTATATATGATTTTTATAAAATTCTACATTACTTTTTATTCCGTATAAGTTTCAAGATCATTTTAATACTGTTCTTACTCCCGGTAATGTAAACATTGGGAGCTGAAAGAAAGGCATGTAATAAACAAGTCAAAATAGACAATGTGGAGTTAATTTATGTCTTATTATAACATTTCTTATCGATAAAAAATACGAAACTATAATTGTAGAGCGCTGATATGTACTATGTCGTGATTAAGAGATTTATATATACATATATCTTAATCTCTTAATCACAGACACTCATAAACACATATATTATATGCATAGATGTACAATTAAAAAAAAAAGGTTTAAACAGTCATCGCAGGGTCTCAGTGGATTCAACTTCCATCTATGAAAGTGACACAGGCTCCCAGTGAAACCGCGGGAAATCACAGCTAAGGCTATATTCTCAATCCAAAAATGAAAACGAACCTCAGTCCTTATATTATTATCCCTTACTTTATTTCAGTATATTTTATTACTTTCATCTTATAACATTAAACCAGTTAAAAAATTCATTGTTTTAATTTTTGATTTGTGTTGTTTTTGTGGACTGAAGAGATTATACTCGTACATTTTTTCTGAATATATGGCATGTATTGGCCACCCATCTCACGCACGTGAGACGTGGCCATCGGTGTAATTTACCGGAGTATTACTGGGAGCTGGAAGCAACTGCCATCTTTTAAAATGACGCCAGCTCCCAGTTATACCGCGATAAGTTACACCTATGGCCACGTCTCACGTGCATGAGATGGTTGGCCAATATATGCTATATATTTAGAAACAATGTGCTAATAAGAGAGGATTAATAAGATACATTATAAAATTTTTTATACAAAGTTCAACTGAAAAAAATTTGCCTTCAGATTTTTGAAAGTAGACCTCCTTCAATTAAGTTAATCAAATTAAAAGTTTAAAAAACATATAGTCTTTAAGTAAGATAATTTTGAAATTTTTTACTATTTTAGTGAATACCTATATTTTAGTAAGGTTTTATCAATGGCTTACAATTTCAATTTGCAATGATTGAATCGAATCATAATTATTGAGACTGATTTATTTTTAGATAATCAGTCAGTGAATATAAGTGTCCATCTATGACATTCATCTAAGCTTACTCTTTATTTTTGCAATTAAAATTTAGTAGAAAAAGGAAATTTAATTAATAAATTAAGAATAACGAATGAAGAGATAAAGCATCAATCGTATCACAGTTTGACTGTAAAAACGATGATAGTCATCGAAGATTCCATAGCGGCTTTTATTGGCAAGGCCGACGCCATGGCGCCTTGCAAGGTTGAACAAAACGCATACCGTATTTTCGCTTTCTCAGTTAAGTAAGTTCCTTTATGCACCGAGCTCAACGGCATTTTAATATCTCAGTAAGACGTATGATCTTGGAAGCTCGTTCACACCCGTTACTGATCTTCATAGTATTTGTCTTTTGTCGCTAGAGACAGCAGCTCCAGTCGTCTTCCTTCTAGTTTTATTTCATTTTTATGTACAGTGCCTTGCCATATTATTAGGCCAAAGCTAAAATATTAAAATTTTCAAATTATTTTTCTCATTTACTGCAAGTACTTTGAGCATTCTTGTGTTTCTGAACTGCTAGTTCGATATTTTTGCCAGATTCGCCAGCCGAATCAGCATATTTTTAAATCCAAAAAAGTCACCTTTCTTGACTGACCGGGAAAATCTACCGATATGAACCCCATCTAGAACGTATGGAACTTTTCAAAAGAAAATTCAGTAATCATGATCATACGACCAATTAAGAGCTAATTCGGATACTCAAATAACATTTGGGAACATTGCCTAGAGATTAAGATTAAAACTGAAAACTGTATAAACAGTATACCTCGTCGTATTGCAACTTTATATCTGATAAAGTTGGGTATATGAAATTATGATTCTATTTGAAAGTCGTTTTTTATTGTAAAAATGCTTGAGTTCAATGTAGATAATTATTTTCTGAAAAAAATTTATCATCCATTAATATATTTCTCTATGATTTTACAAAAATAACTCAATATCAATGTGTATCTTATTTAAAATGATAAAAAAGTAATTTTATAGCTTTGGCCTAATAATCAGTATTTCGTATAACAACTTGATCGTAGGATCGTACTTCCTGACTTTTGTTTCATGGAGTTTCAAACATTCTAGATGTGATTTATATCTTGAGGTTTTCCCGGTCGGTCGAGAACGGTAACTTTTTTCTACCTAAAAACATGCTAATTCGTCTAGTAAATCTAAGAAATCTAGCGAAATGCTAATTTAAAGTACAAGAACGCTCAAAGCACTTACAATAAATGACAAAAATAATGTGGAAATTGTACATTTTTAGCTTTGGCCTAATAATGTGGCAACTCACTATACATTATAGACCATTGCGAAAGAAATCTCTGAAAGGAATCTCTGAAATCTAAATTCGAATAACTAATTTAACCTAAGCCGAGCCTAGTGGAGAAGATATAGAAAGTAGCCGATACATACTATTATTAGGAAACTCATTTTTGTCTCAAGCTTAAGATGGTTACTGTTCAGTCCTGAACAATTTTCATATTTCCAAGATATTTATACGAAAGTGAAAACTTGTACTCTTCGTATGGTATTTTAAAGAAGCACGTTTCTATTAGTATTTTATCACCAACAAAATGTCAACCATTACAATTTCATTCTTTATTTTTATGTAGAACAGGACCGACTTAGACTTAAGATGATTTTGGAAACTTTTACCACTTTAATCCGTCTAGTTACACTTAGGTGT
>JAAAKG020149452.1:0-10049 GCA_010014905.2 Druon quercuslanigerum
GAAAGATTTAAAAATTCCTTAATAAGTTTTTTACAACTGTTTTATCGTCAAAAAATATATTATATTATATTATATTATAAGTAAATTTTCAGTTTCGTAAATTTTATGAATAGGCAATTATGAAGAATGTTGATACAAATTTTTTATTTTTTCTCTGATCAAATACAATTTTTTTAACCGAACAAAAATTTTCGAAAAGTTCGTCTTATAATTTTAAGGCTTTTGCAGTACCAAAAATGTAATAAGGTAAAATATAGAAAGTTACCATGTTTAATACTTTCTTATCAAGATTTTAAATTATATACACAACCGCTAGTATTGAAAATACAAAATTACAATTGTCAGTGTTTTGGGCTGTAATTTCACAAGGCATATGCATTAAAAACCGATTAGGGTTTGGTTCCTGACTGGCAAAAAGTTGAAATGAAACTTATTTAAATCGCATTACGTCACATGATATGTACTATATTTGTGAATTTTCATGTGATTGGATCAATTTTTTAAATGACAATTTAGGAAATTCTCGGTTAAACAGAAATGCACTCTTATTTTCAAGTCCTTGAGTAACATTGCAAAGATTTTTACATTCTCATCCATAGTGAGAAGGTATTAGTTTTACTTGGTATCTGTCTATATGTGATCGTCGTTATTGTTGTTGTTGCCTTATGTATACCGAATAACTTTCGAAAGACTAGACGGAGTGGATTGTGCTTTGGATCAAAGTTTGAGAGATACAAAAGAAGGATCAAGTTGGTAAACCAGCCATCTTGTTCAATATTCAAAAAATAAGAGGATTTTCAAAATTTTTGAGACCATTTTTTCAATTTGAAAATTCTATTGACACCTATTTATAGAAGACTAGAATACAAACAATATTATTATAACAAATTTTTCAATTTTCTTAACACTCGAAAATTTAGGATTTGCGAAATTCAAATCTTGCACATTTTCCTTGTGATGTCACAAAAAATGTTCTTCTTTGAATTTGGTTCAAATTTTGACTTAAAAAAAATATTTTAAGCAAAATTAAGCACAAATCTAGCACAATTCAGCAAAACTGTTGATTTTTCAAAAATACAAAATGGCGTTTAAATTGCAGAGTAGGTACCGAAAGTTGCCTTATTTACAGCTCGCATGTCACCATGCGTGCGAACTTCACATGTGCGGGCGATATGCGTAACAAATGATTGCGCATATATCTGCTTGGAGGTTGGCGCAACGTGCCCGACAATCTGCACGCGTGCGAGTCATTACGTTATCATTATGCGCGCATATTGTTATCACAAGTTTTTGAAAAGTTTAATCTTGCAGAAAAATACCGAAGAAACTATACAAGATTGACTACACGACAAAGTGTCACATGTCCTGGAACAGCGCAATGAAACTGAAAGTAATATTATTTTTAATGAGCATTTTTACTGTGTTTCAAGTAAAGAAAATTTACTTTTATACTAATGCATATTAAAGGTAAAATAAACGCTAGAAATTTAAATAGCGTGATCACAGAAGGTGACGCATCGAAATTGAACCGTACACCTCGGGAAGATGCAATGTATGGAATTCATCGGAAAGCAACTGAAAAATTATACAAATTGCAAAAAAAAATTAATTATCAAAGAAAAGTCAAAAAAAAATCGCAGTTAAGAAACTGCCCACATAAACCATTTGCTATAACGTGGACTGTGAATGGCAACCCAGTGGGTAAAAAATTAGAGATGCATTAGAGACGTCTTTGGGATCTCCTTTAGACGTCTTTCATAATATGTCTTTTGGACATCTTAGGGATACTCTTTAGACGTCTAATGTCAGTCCGCAAGATGTCTCAAGTACGTCCATGTCTTTAAGACGTCTTTAGAACACTGAACGTCTTAGAGATCTTAATTGTACTAACAGAGAATTTTCAACTATTAAGCTGGACATTACATAAAGAAAAAATAGGACATATATCTAATTATGTTTGGAACAATTTTTATAAGACTTGGATTTTCCCACATAATCTGCGTAATTTTATTCAAGATCCTTTGGAGAATGTTTTGTCTTGTCAGGCAAAATTCAACTGACCGGTCCTCTACGTGCCAACATTTTATAGGGATTTTGAAAACAGTTATACTTCCTAATTTAAATTTTCCAGAAAGCGGACGAAACTGTAAAAATGACAGTTAAAAACTGCATCACTTTTAAATCTAGTTGGTTTTTGTTTGCAGCTCCTATTTAAGATATTTTTGTCTCAGATTACTTCTATATAGATAAGACATGTTAGTGCTAAATATATAAATCAAGTTAAAAGCTACAAGAATTAAAATTCTTTCGTCCTACCGAAAATATCGAGCCATGATAGTATTCCAAATTCTTACATGAAATCTCGAAAGAAAGCCAATAGGATTGACATTGAAAAAAAATGTAAAAGAAGAAATATGGCTGAATTCACAAATACTAGTCACCGAATCCTCGTTTACGTACAGGCAAATGCTCTTTTCCTGAAATTGAAAAAGAATCTTTGTTCAGTTAAGAAAATTCATTTATGTGTTTTTAATGTTAATAAACACTTTCATTTAAACCGATATTTTAATTGTAAGTATTCTTTAGACATTTCTTTGAATTTAAATTCATAAAAAATTTTGTCAAAAAACCGTATGTTCGTGTAATATGTTTATTAACGTGCCGTTTCATTATAATAAATAAAGTTTCTTTACGAAGCGTTATAAAGTTTTATACTTTTATAGAAAAACTTTTGTAAACGATTTCTTTAATTTTACGTACTTTAGAAAAACTATATCAACAAAACCGTATGTTTGTAGAATAATTTTATCAATGTTTCGTTTTATTTTTTAAAAAAATATTTCTAAACGATGCGTTAGAAAGTTCTGTATATGTATACAAAAGAATTTGTAAATTGTTCCTGTAAACTATGTATAATAACAATCCAACTTCAGAATCTTTGTTTATTCTTCTTTAAAATTATTTTTATCAAATTCCACATTAACATTAATGTGTTGAATGATTTATAATGACACTTATTGATTTTATTGTGTACTTTAATTTTTAAATGTAATTATATCAATAAATATTATTAAAATTATTGCCAACAATTGATAAGATTAATTAATACAATATTTAATATTTAACTTTCCCGCCTGTACGATCACTTGGGATATTAGTTTCCTCAGGTATTACATGTGCACTAGTATCACTTTATATAAGGCCATGTTTGAAATATTTGTCTTTCTACCAAAGAAAGGTAATATCTTTTTTACGATTAAAAGTAGGAATTACTGTAAACTTTGTTATATATAATGGAGATGCTTCAGCGGCAGAGGAAGATTATAGATGCAAAGCGGAATGGAAATTCCATGCAAGTGATCATGCCGACCATATCACCGAACATCGAACATCTTTATACTTCCGAATTGATCTGATGTCAGATTTTTACTGTAAAAAATATAAATAATACGACTAATTTATTGTCTGTTGCAATAATGAATATAAGTATTTTCTATCAGATCAGTGTGTAATCCGTGCGTCATAAACTGCCAGAGATAAGACCGGTTTTATGTAAATATGAATATCTGTGGTTAGTGAACAATAACTGTAGTTCCCAAGATCTACTACGCGAATTTTACATAACGATTTCAGACTCTTGGTAACGAGGTGCTTGTTTATCGTGAGCCCCTTTGCCCCTCATGAGTCGGGGTGCTTGATTATGTACGGGAGGATCTGCGCACGCCTACATCTTCACGTGCGCAGATACCAACGGTATGCGTGCACAAATGGCACTCTTCAAACTGTGCACGTCTCAAGTACGCTGTCAGATTTTTAACTTAGAAGTTAAAGTGCACAAATGATATCCTTCAAACTGTGCACGTCTCAATTAACACAGTCATTTTTCACTTAAAATTCCGCACGCACAGATGGTAGCCTGCCAACAGCAACCCAATTTTTAATTTATAAATCACGTGCACAAATATTACCGTCCCAATTGTGCACACCTCAATTAGGGCGATCAGATCTGCAACTTACAAGTCCACGTGCCCAGATAATATCCTCCTAACTATATATTATATAATTGTTAATTAACTGCTAATTAAGAAATTAACTGTCAATTAATACGACGTGCATGTGAACTTGCAAGTTTAAATTCTCATCGTAATTATTAAGACGTGCACAATTAGGAATATTTCATCTAGCACGCGGATTTGTCAGTTGAAAAGATTATCGTCTTAATTTAGACGTACTCAGTTGGCAGTCTCTCACCGGTGCAATGACACAAAATTTTGGGCGCCAGACCTTTATTGGGTTAAAACAACAAAAACACGATAAATAAACAAAATCTCAAAAGGTAAATTCAGTATTCGAATTCTAACTCTCCAATTCCAAAACTATATAAGAACGACATTGTTGACACTACGATGTCCCGGAATCAGAACCTACTGTTGATTCAGACTAGCTCAGATACCAAAGGGGGAGAATTAGAAGGCGTCGCTTTAGGTTTATAAGGGTCACTCACTCTTGAGTGACAACATAGAGTATCATGTAACAAACAACTCAGTTACCATTTATTAATAAGTTTTTTCACCATTAGGGTAACTCGGGTCGATCATAACTAATTAAAGTTTGCAATAAAAATTATTGATTGAAATCTTAGAGAGCTCAAAAATTCCGACAGTCAAAAAAAGTGCAATTTAGGGGTAAGATATATAACAATTCAACTCGTTTACCTTACAACGCTCCATGACTTCGCGAAACTTTATAATTAAGCCTAACTGAATTAATAATTTTTAATTTTACATAGAATTAAAGGGGACGTAGAAAGAAACAAATTACTCTTAGATGCTAAGTGGAGGGGGGCACTATATAAAGACATAGGGTTGCGGGGCAAACGACTAAATTTGCGGGGTACGAGACTATTTCTCGTTCTAAGGGGCACATCTCACAACGAGGTTCATATTTATTAAAAAACTATTAATTTTAAAGGGGGGGCTATTAAATGACACAGGGTTTTGGGGTGAGCTCGTTTATAAAAATTAAAATTCTTGCACCGTGATTATAAATTCTGAGTATTGACGGCACGGGTCACAGGGTTACCACACGTAAAGTTAGTTTTAACGGTATGGTTTTCAGATCAGATTTGCCCAAAAATGAGATAAGGTACAAATTCGTTTAATCGAAGAATTTCGAGTCTTTTGGAATAATCTAGATGTTGCAGAAAATCCAAAAAATCCCAGAAACGGTTTACATGTAGAAAAATAAGAATTTGGAACGAATCAGCGACGATAAGTTAAATGAAACACTAGATCGAAACGAATCATAGAGCACCGGGTAGCCTCAGCGGTATGTCAGGAAATATAATTCACAATTAGATAAATTATCTTTAACTAAAATTTTACCATAAAATGTGCCCTTTGAGTTGCAAATTGCAACATTACAGCACATGGTCTCATAAGTTAAAAATCTGATTTTATTAATAGAGACGTGTACACTTGGAAAAGTATCAGATGTGCACGTGTATAGTTGGGCTTGTTTTATAATGCAGTTCAAACCTTCTCGTTGTGTACCATGTGTGCAGGCCTAAATGCCAAAGTGTACATGTTATCCCATATGTTCACGTGCACATTTAGCAGAATCCAATCTGTGCGCTTATCAATGTTTAACTACACAGAGTGACCCAGATGTGCTCGTGGACTAGAAAGTTGAAAACTTAATCGTTTTCATTGAGACAGAAGACGGAAAAGTATTTTTTTCTTCGACCTTCAGACATGGATATGATTGTTCGGGGAATCCTAAACTACAAAATATCAATGGCGCAGAGAGTTCAGCATGATCCCTGAGCATGGTGCGAAACAGCCGTCTGTGGTCGCTTTAACCTTTTCTTATCTTCATGAAAAGCAACATACGATGCAACACCGACGGAAAAGTATCCTTTTGTCGATCTTTAGACACGGATATTATTGTTCAGTGGGTCCTAAACTACAAAATATCAATGTGGTCGATGGGGAGTGCTGCGAGAATCCGTAGTCGGCTACAGTGAGCGTCACTGCAAATTTTCTTTTCAAAACTGCGATACAAGTTTATTTTGTTAGAACAATTTTTTTCAAAGACAATCCATCGTAAGAAGATATTTTTTCGATTATGTTTAATCCAACCTTATTAAAGTTATTGTATTAGATAAATTCAAACAATATGTAGCTTCAGAGTCTAAAGGTTTTTGAGTATAATCATCGTTTAGACATATTAGGTTCAATTTATCGCCAAATTCAGTAAACTGTTTAAATTTCTTTTTTTATTTAAAAAATCAAGACGAAGTTTTACTGCTTACATCTAGATGAACTTCACGAATAAATAGTACGTGATTCCTGAGTCATCATAAACAAATTTTAGTCTTTGAATGGAAACATCTGCAAAACAAAAAACGTCACATGCGTTAAATCGTTATCAATTATATAAGCGTTGACATAAGTTTTTTATATATTTAAAAAAAAAATTTATTCTTACACTGACTCTTATCAAGTGTAAATATCTTAGGAGAAAAAGCTAACTGCCTCTAATATAAGACAGAGAGAGAGACTCTAATATAAGACAGTATTCCTTAGCTACACTTTGAATAAAAATCTTAATCAATACATCATTTATTTTTGCCTTTGATAAGAAAACATGAAGATTGTCTGTACATTGTTCTTATACTGGACTACGATCCTGAATTCTATTGGTGAATATATAATAATATAAACACATCTATAATTTCAAGAAAATGTTTTGTAAGCTTTACAGAAATCAGAATTTTTGCGATTTAATCTGCTCACAGCAGCTTTGCCCAGCAAATGAACAAAAACATACAGACAGAGCCAGTTTATTCTTTAAGCATAAAAAAAACCTAAAAACATCTTAAACGCTAATGAAAAACCCTATAAATCCATACTAAAAACTTTTAACAAAATAATCCCAAAAGAGCGCTTTAAAAAACAGCTATCGAATTTTGGTTGAAAAATTTTATCTATTAATTTCTCTTTGTACCTTTTGTCGTGTTTTCACAAAATTTTTATTTTCCTTGTAATTTTTATGGTAAAAAACCACGTATTCCATCAAAAAGTGATTCACAAAAAATTAATCAATGCGTTTTAAGTACACCATATTTTTAAATATTTGTTTTTATAAAGTCTTTTGTATCGAAAAATTTAAGCTCTTTCATTTTGAATGTTAATTTTTAATAATAAAAAAACGATGCGTAATATCAAGAAGTGATTATTAAAAAATGTGTAGACCTTTTTAAAAGTCAAAAGTTTTGTTTATTTCTCTGTTTGCGTATCTTACTTCAATTACAATTTTTCGATTTTTCATTATTTTTTATGCCTAAGGGTTTGAATTTCAAATGATTTTTGAAATTTTATACATATTATAACTCTGATAATTTTTTTTCCTTTGTATCGAAAAAAGTAATTAGGGTTAATTGTTTGGCTTTTTGATCACTATAAATAGCCGAACATAAAAAGTTCTGACTTACTACTTACTTTTTTCAATTTTTGTCCAAAATGGCTGGAATGTAAAAAAATATTTTTTTTTAATATTTTAAAGATTGACAAAGCTCTATTTTATCCCTCAGTTTTTCGAGACTTATCGTGTTTACGGACGGACTGACGGACGGGCGGCTGGACTTATTGACAGACAGACAGACGGCATCGCCGAAACTTGATTCTGGGATGGAGGGGATGGCCATTCTAATACTTTCTCAATAGTAAATCAAAATTAAAAATTTGTTCCAAAAAGATTCTTTGAACCAGAAACCACAGATTGAATTGACGAATTCAACCCACAGTTGCAACTCGTACTATGCCAAAATATGATTGTGAACCTAATAAAATGTCATTCCTTAATTTCTGTTACAGAATTAAGTTCACAGATCGATTGGTTTCGTAATGATGACCCTCATCCTGGTATTCCTAGTTGTGGGCCTGCTTCTTCTCCTGGCAGACATTCTCCAGATACGACTCTTTCTCTTGGCAGACCTCATTCTTTTGGCAGGTCCCTACCATCTACCGAGACTCCTCTTTCTGTCAGGTCCAGATCTCCTACTCTCAGGAAAACTATTCCTCGCCTACTTGGCTTTGCATATGAAGACCTGCGATTTGTGCGAATTATTCCTGAAAATAATCCAAACCGAAGATTCGAATTTCGTACATACACTTTCCCTCCCGATACGCTAATTAAATTCAGATCTAAATACAATACTCTTGTGTCCATTCCAACCAAAGAGCATATTGTGTTATCAACGTCCAATGGTGACGTCTGTTCAATATTGGAAAAAGGATTTAACAGACAAAAAAGTTTTCGTGCAATTTATATACCTGTTAATGACGTTCGAAAACAGGCAAAAATAAACATGAACAGCGGCGCGGTACAAGAATTGACTTCACATGAAATTGAAGATTGTCCAATAGGATCCCCTACTTCAATCAAAAAAGTTTTTAAAGTCATTCGCGTGTGAAACATTATTCTTGAACATATAAATTTGATTCAAAAAATCTTTCCGTAGTGGCCAATAGATTGGAAAATGGAAAATTTTACAAATGCTTAGACCGAATATTTATCCAATAATATTTAATATTTAACATTTATAACTTATTATGTGAAATAATGTGATTAAAAATAATTACAATTTGGACTTTTTTGTTAATGTTAGGTTAGCTTGTTATCTGTTTTAATGTCTTACGGTTTAAGAATTGCCTTTGAAAGGAATCGCAGAATATACCTGTTAGATCTCGCGCTTCGCGCTCGATTAGGTATTCCTCGCGCGCTACGCGCTCGGACATATTAACCTTACGCTTAACAGACGCTTAGTAAGCTTCATCGTTATAACATGCTTTTGGTTCAATTAAGTCAGTTTTATATAAAAGGAAGAACTAATATACTTAAGGTTCTATCAACCTTAAGGGACACATTCTCATCTCTTTAAGACACTCGCGCTTCGCGGGCTCTCGGTATTTAGCTTAAAAATCGTGTAAACCTCGCGCTACACGCTCGTTTCTGTTTATCGTATAATAGAAACCCAAAAGGTTGAGCACGCTTTGCGTTTCGTGTTATATGTACCTTATATAAAAATCAATGAATTTTTATTTGATTTTAAATGAAAAAGAAAATTCCTTTACTTTAGCGTATATTTCTGTACCTTTCTAATAAATTATACAATTAGAAAGATTTTTTCCATCTATCTGAAAAAGGGGGAATAAATTTGCAAATAATTATTGAAATAATTTGCGCTTTCACGTCACATTATCTATGAGAATGCAACCTGTAATTAATGTATATATACAAACAAAATTAATTATATTAAATTCTTTACCTCGGCCCGGGACTGCTTATTCAGATATTGCAAAATAAAGTACAAATTTTGTCCATTAACATGATTTTATCACTTATTTTTCACTAATCCTTAATCGCAGCTACCCTGAGAATAGTATTATTTTGAAAAGTAGTCCATAAAAAATTTGTAGATCTTTTTTGAGTGCACAATTTTTGTCCAATCATAATTTGTCGTATCATCCATAGTTTGTCATAAAATAGAATTTTTGAATTTTCATTACTTTTTGTGCAATAAAAATGTGAATTTTAGATTTTTCAAATAAATTCAAAAAGTCGTTATGACAATCTTGTAGGTTGTGCAAAGAAACCTATTTTTCTCGTATTCACTTTTTTTCGTATCTTGCGTTGTTTGGCTGATAATGCTAATTTTCGTTTCCTTTTTTGGAGTTTAAAATTGTGTAATATTATTCTCTTCTATATAAAGAGAGAAATAATATACCTTCGGCACCGTAACATCAGGATAATTTTATTTTACAAAAATAAAGTCGGGCGCCAGACCTTTCAACTTAAACTTAGCAAATGACATTTTGAGGTTAGGGTGTACCGGTATTCGAGCTCCTATAATATTTCCCCGCTAGGTCAAGTCAAAAGTAGGATATATTGGTAGAGGGCGTGGCTTGTAATGGGAAAAGGTTTACTTACTATTATTAATAATAACCAGACTGTTCAAAATAAGTAAAATCAACGAAACATGGTTT
>JAAAKG020149453.1:0-10049 GCA_010014905.2 Druon quercuslanigerum
TATTTATTTTTATTTTATTTTTATTTTATTTGCATAATTAAACAGCAATTTACAATCAGAATAAAAAAATATTAGCGCATTTAAAAATTCCAGAATAATAAAATTCCTGACAGTTTATAATATTATCGAAATTGAAAATTACTAAATAATACATTTTCTGACAGAAAATTTCCAAATTATAAAATTTTGGATTACTGCAAAATTTTCGAGACAGTAAATTATCGAATTGAAACAATTGAAAAAGTGATGTTTAAGAAATCATATTTATTCATTAAAAATACTATAATTGAATATTTTGATGAAAACTTCATTTGTTAAAAGTAATTTTTATAGGCTCCCAAAAACCTCATTATTGACAAAATTGAGATTTGTAAGTATTTATTGATAATTATGACTTTAACGTTTTTAATAAATATAAATCATTTTTGCCGAAATTTTGAACTTTTTGTCAATTTTGAAATTAGAGTGAGATAGTAAATAATTAAAGTTATTAATAGGTATTGTTTTGAATGAAAAATAAAATAACTGAATTTTTAGTTTAAAAAAATTAATTGGCCACAAAAAAATATTTCAATCAGCGAACTTGAATTTTCAAATGATAAACTTTTTTTAACAAAGCAGTTGAATTTTCCAAAAATGAAATAATTCAATTTCCAATTCAAAAAATTTAATTTTTAACAAAAGAATATATTTTTTAAACAAAGAGACGATTTTTCAAAAAATAAGCAAGGGAAAATATTTTATTTTTACACAAAAAGACGAATTTTCATTCGAAAATAAAATACTTAAATTTTCGAAATTTCAAATGAAAGCAATACATTTCAACCAAAAAAAGATGAATCCTCAAAGTAAAATGTTAAAAGTAAAATTTTTGAACGAAAAATGAAATATTAAAATTTTTCTTGAAGAAACTTTTTTCTATTGTAACTTTTTTTTTAAAGTTAAGAAAATTAATTTTCAACACAAAACAAAAATAAGTTCAGAAAATAGTTACATCTTTGAGCAAAAAATTGAATTTTTTTGAAAAGGAGTCTGAATTTCAACGAAGTAGTTAAAATTTCAAACAAAAGTATTTTTTTTACATAAAAAAACGGATTTTTAACCAAATATTAAGAAATTTAAATTTCAGTTCAATAACTTATTAATTTACTAAAAACATAATTTTTTCATAAAAAAATCAATTGTTTAGTTTTTAGTTTGAAAAATTAATTGGTCCCAAAATAAATTTCAAACAGCGAAATGAATTTTTAAATAACAAACTAATTTTTTAACAAAGAAGTTCGACTTTTCTCCAAGTAGTTGAATTATTAACTTAAAATTATTCTGTTTAACCCAAAAACACGAATTTTCAATCAGAAAGAAAATATTCAAATTTTAGTTAAATAGATAAAGTTTTAACCAAAAATAAAATCGTTGATATTTTAAAAAAATATTTAAATTTTAAATAAAAAAAATTTAACTTAACCAACAAAGATGAATTCTTAATGAAGTTCCAGAAATTAATTTTTAATAACAAAAATATTTTTTAAATAAAGAGAAGAATTTTTTAAAAATAAGCAACAGAAAATATTTTTTGACACAAAAATATGAATTTTCATTCGAAAACAAAATACTTAAATTTTCTAATTTTTAATTTAAAAAAATGAATTCTAAAAGTAAAATGTAATATTTGATTTTTCAATTAAAAACTATACTTTTTTGAATGAAAAATGAAATATTTAAATTTTCTTTCTAAAGAAACTTCTTTCTATTGAAACATCTTCTATGTTACATCTTCTAGCATAAAATGGAATTTTTTGAAAAGGGAATATGAATTTCAACCAAGTAGTTAAAATTTAAAACAAAAGTATTTTTTTTTACCTAAAAAGACGGATTTTTAACCAAATATTAAGTAGGTTAAATTTCAGGCAAATAAGTTGTTTATTTATTAAAAACGTGATTTTCTAATAAAAAAGTTAATTGTTGAATTTTTAATTTAAAAAATTTGTTCGACACAAAAAATATTTCACACCGCGAAATGAATTTTCAATTGACAAACTAGGTTTTTAACAAAGCAGTTCAACTTTTTTCCAAGAAGTTGAATTATTAACAAAAATTATTCTGTTCAACCCAAAAGTACAAATTTTTAATCAAAAAGAAAATATTCAGATTTCAGTTAAAAAGATAAATTTTTAACCCAAAATAAAATCGTTGATATTTCAAAAAACAAATTTAATTTTAAATCAAAATTATGTGAACTCAAGTAACAAAGATGAATTCTTAAAGAAAAATCTTTTGCCATTTTCTACGAAACAGTTGAATTTTCCAAATTTGAAATAATTTAATTTCCAGTTCAAAAAATTAATTTTTAATAAAAGAATACATTTTTTAAACAAAAAGACGAATTTTCAAAAAATACGCAAGGAAAAATATTTTTTTACACAAAAAGACGAATTTTCATTTGAAAATAAAATACTTAACTTTTCAAATTTTCAAATAAAAGCAATAAATTTTCAACCAAAAAAAAAGAATTATTAACGAAAAATGTAATGTTTGATTTTTTAATTAAAAACTATAATTTTTTTAGTGAAAAATGAAATATTAAAAACCGTCTTTTTGAAGCAAAAAATTCAATTTTTTAAAAGGGGAGTCTGATTTTGAACCAAGTAGTTAAATTTTTAGTTGAATAAGTAATTTATTTCCTAAAAACATGATTTTCTAATAAAAAAGTTAATTGTTGAATTTTTAGTTAAAAAAATTAGTTGGACACAAAAAAATATTTCACACCGCGAAATGAATTTTCAATTGACAAACTACTTTTTTAACAAAGCAGTTCAATTTTTTCCATGTAGTTGAATTTTTGACTGAAAATTATTCTGTTCAACCCAAAAAGACGAATTTTAAATCAAAACGAAAATAGCCAAATTTCAGTTAAAAAGATAAATTTTTAACCAAAAATAAAATCGGTGATATTTCCAAACAAAAATTAATTTTAAACAAAATCATGTGAACTCAACTAACAAAGATGAATTTTTAAAGAAAAACTTTCTACAAAACAGTTAAATTTTCCAAAAATAAAATAATTCAATTTCCAGTTCAAAAAATTAATTTTTAACAAAAAAGATATTTTTTAAACAAAGAGACGAATTTTCAAAAAATAAGCAAGGAAGAATATTTTATTTTTACACAAAAAGGCGAGTTTTCATTCAAAAATAAAATACTTAAATTTTCGAAATTTTAAATGAAAGCAATACATTTTCAACCAAAAAAAGATGAATTCTCAACGTAAAATGTAATATTTGAGTTTTTATTCAGAAACTATGATTTTTGTAGCGAAAAATAAAATATTTAAACTTTCTTTTCAAAGAAACTTTTTTCTATTTAAACTTTATTTTTAAAGTTAAGAAATTTAATTTTCAACACAAAACAAACAAAAAATTCGGAAAATAGTTACATCTTTGAGCAAAAAATTGAATTTTTTAAAAAAGGGAGTCTGAAGTTCAACCAAGTAGTTAAAATGTCAAAAAAAAGTATTTTTTTTACCTAAAAGGACGAATTTTTAACCAAATATTATGTAATTGAAATTTCAATTAAATGACTTATAATTTACTAAAAACATGATTTTCGAATAATAAAAGTTAATTGTTAAATTTTTAGTTTAAAAAATTAGTTAGTCCAAAAAAAAATATAAACAGCGAAATGAATTTTTAATTGACAAACTACTTTTTTAACAAAGCAGTTCAACTTTTTTCTAAGTAGTTGAATTATTAACAAAAATTATTCTGTTCAACCCAAAAATACGAATTTTCAATCAGAAAGAAAATATTCAAATTTCAATTAAAAGGATAATTTTTTAACCAAAAATTAAATTGTTGATATTTCAACAAAATGTTTTTATTTTAAATCAAAAGCATTTAAACTGAACCAAAAAAGATGAATTTTTAAAGAAAAATCTTCTACCATTTTCTACAAAACAGTTGAATTGTCAAAAAATGCAATAATTCAATTTCCAGTTCAAAAAATTAATTTTTACCAAAAAATATACTTTTTAAACAAAGAGACGAATTTTCAAAAAATAAGCAAGTAGAAATATTTTTTTACACAAAAAGACGAATTGTCATTCGAAAATAAAATACTTAAATTTTCGAATTTTCAAATGAAAGCAACAAATTTTCAAACAAAAAAAGATGAATTATCAACGAAAAATAGAATGTTTGAGTTTTCAATTAAAAACTATAATTCTTTGAGCGAAAAATAAAATATTTTAACTTTTTTTTAAGTTAGGAAAATTAATTTTCAACAAAAAACAAAAAATGTTCTCGAAATAGTTACATCTTCGACCAAAAAATTACATTTTTTGAAAACAGAAAATATTAAGTAATTTAAATTTTAGTTAAATAACCTATTAATATAATAAAAACATAATTTTCTAATAAAAAAGTTAATTTTTGAATTTTTAGTTTAAAAAATTAGTTGGTCCCAAAATAAATTTCAAACAGCAAAATGAATTTTCAAATAAAAAACTAATTTTTTGACAAAGAAGTTCGACTTTTTTCCAAGTAGTTGAATTATTAACTTAAAATTTTTCTGTTTAACCCAAAAATACGAATTTTCAATCAGAAAGAAAATATTCAAATTTTAGTTAAATAGATAAAGTTTTAATCAAAAATAAAATCGTTGATATTTCAAGAAAATATTTAAATTTTAAATAAAAAAATTTAACTTAACCAACAAAGACGAATTCTTAATAAAGTTCCAGAAATTAATTTTTAATAACAAAAATATTTTTTAAACAAAGAGAAGAATTTTTTAAAAATAAGCAACAGAAAATATTTTTTGACACAAAAATATGAATTTTCATTCGAAAATAAAATACTTAAATTTTCGATTTTTTAATTGAAAAAAATTAATTCTAAAAGTAAAATGTTATATTTGATTTTTCAATTAAAAACTATACTTTTTTGATCGAAAAATGAAATATTTAAATTTTCTTTTTAAAGAAACTTTTTTCTATTGAAACTTTTTTTTTTAAAGTTAAGAAAATTAATTTTCAATACAAAAAAAATGTTCTCAAAATAGACACACCTTCGAGCAAAAGATTAAATTTTTTAAAAAGGCGTCTCAATTTCAACCAAGTAGTTAAAATTTCAAACAAATTTTTTTTTTACATGAAAAGACGGATTTTTAACCATTTGGTAGCTTAAATTTCAGTTAAAAAAGTTATTTATTTACTAAAAACCTAATTTTCTAATGAAAAAGTTATTTGATGAATTTTTAGTTAAAGAAATTAGTTTGTCACAAAGAATATTTCACACCGCGAAATGAATTTTCAATTGACAAACTAGTTTTTTTAACAAAGCAGTTCAACTTTTTTCCAAGTAGTTGAATTATCAACTAAAAATTCTTCTGTTAAACCCAAAAATATGAATTTTCAATAAAAAAGAAAATAGTTATATTTAGTTAAAAAGATAAATTTTTAACCAAATATAAATTCGTTGATATTTCAAAAAAAATTTTTTTAATTTTAAATCAAAATCATGTAAACTCAACGAACAAAGGTGAATTCTTCAAAAAAAATTCTACCATTTTCTACAAAACAGTTGAATTTTTCAAAAATAAAATAATTCAATTTCCAGTTCAAAAAATTAATTTTTAACAAAAAAAATATTTTTTAAACAAAGAGACGAATTTTCAAAAAATAAGCAAGGAAAAATATTTTTTTTTTCACTAAAAGACGAATTTTCATTCAAAAATAAAATACTTAAATTTTCGAATTTTCAAATAAAAGCAATGACTTTTCAACCAAAAAAATATAAATTCTCAACGAAAAATGGAATGTTTGAGTTTTTAATAAAAAACTATAATTCTTTGAGCGAAAAATGAAATATTTTAACTTTTTTTTTAAGTTAGGAAAATTAATTTTCAAAAGAAAACAAAAAAATGTCCGCGAAATACTTACATCTTCGAGCAAAAAATTAAATTTTTTAAAAAGAGAGTCTGAAGTTCAACCAAGTAGTTAAAATACAAACAAAAGTATTTTTTTACCTAAAAAGACGGATTTATAACCAAATATTAAGTAATTTAAATTTTAATTAGATAACTTATTAATTTACTAAAAAAATAATTTTCTAATAATAAAAGTTAATTGTTAAATTTTAGTTTAAAAAATTAATTGGTCTTAAAATAAATTTCAAACAGCAAAATGAATTTTCAAATAAAAAACTAATTTTTTAACAAAGAAATTCGTCTTTTTCCAAAAAGTTGAATTATTAACTAAAAATTATTCTGTTTAACCCAAAAACACGAATTTTCAATCAGAAAGAAAATATTCAAATTTTAACTTAACCAAGAAAGGAGAATTCTTAATAAAGTTCAAGAAATCAATTTTTAATAACAAAAATATTGTTTAAACAAAGAAAAGAATTTTTTAAAAATAAGCAACAGAAAATATTTGTTGACACAAAAAGATGAATTTTCATTCAAAAATAAAATACTTAAATTTTGGAATTTTTAATTAAAAAAAAATAAATTCTAAAAGTAAAATGTAATATTTGATTTTTCAATTAAAAACTATATTTTTTAAAACGAAAAATGAAATATTTAAATTTTCTTTTTGAAGAAACTTTTTTCTATTGAAACTTTTTTTTTAAAGTTAAGAAAATTAATTTTATTTATTTCATTTTGAATCAAAAAAATTTGAACTCAACCAACAAAGATGAGTTCTTAAAGAAAAATCTTCTACCATTTTCTACAAAACAATTGAATTTTCCAAAAATGAAATAATTAAAGTTTCGATTAAAAAAATTAATTTTTAGCCAAAAAATATTTTTTTTTAAACAAAGAGACGAATTTTCAAAAAATAAGCGAGTGAAAATATTTTTTTTACACAAAAAAGACAAATTTTCATTCGAAAATAAAATACTTAAATTTTTGAATTTTCAAATGAAAGCAATAAATTTTCAACTAAAAAAAGATGAATTCTCAACGAAAAATGAACTACTTGAGTTTTTAATTAAAAACAATAATTTTTTGATAGAAAAATGAAATATTTAAACTTTCTTTTTAAAGAAACTTGTTTCTATTCAAACTTTTTTTTTAAAGTTAAGAAATTTAATTTTCAACACAAAACAAAAAAATGTCTCCAAAATAGTTAGATGTTCGAGCAAAAAATTAAATTTTTTAAAAAGGGAGTATAAATTTCAACCAAGTAGATAAAATTTCAAACAAATTTTTTTTTACATAAAAAGACAGATTTTTAACCAAATATTAAGTAAATTAACTTTCAGTTACATAATTTATTGGTTTACTAGAAACATGATTTTCTAATAAAAAAGTTAGTTATTGAATTTTTAAATGAAAACGATGAATTTTCAAACAAAAAGGATTAATTTTAAGTGAAACAATAGAATTTACAACTAAAAGCAATTAATTTGAAAAAAAAAGTTAATCCTTCAATCAATAAAATTAATTTTTAAGAAAGTAGTTGCATTTTTAGACAAATAAAAATGAAATAGTTATATCTTCAGTTAAAAAATTTAATTTTCAACCTATTAAGATCAATTATATAATTAATTAATAATAATAACTATTTTCTACAGACAATTAGATGCTTAAATTTTTTAAACCATTGATTATTATTTTAAGCAATTTTTTTTTAGAATAGAGATAGAAATTCGCTGTTTTGCCGTAAATTTTAACTTATTGTCAATTTTGCAATTAAAGTGAGATAATAAATAATTAAAGTTAACAAAAGTTATTCTTGAAAGAATTTATTATTATATGTAATTATATTTTCATCCAATAATGCGTCCACTTTAAACTTAAAGCAAGATAATAATAAATAAATTTCCCAAGCCTAATTGTTTAAAAAATTACTATTGTTTATAAATTATTGTTTATAAATATTTCAGTTTTTTTTATAATTTTCAACTTTACTTTAGCTTTTTAGTTATGAACAAATAGTAAATAACATTAGAGAGAATCGTTTTTTAAAACAATTACATTTTTTCTGAATATATTTTTTGAAACAAAAAGGCATTTGAAATATTTTTCGAATTTTCTATATGAATCATATTAAATGTAATTTTTTTAAAGTAGTTACTGAAAAATGTGTTGCTTAAATAATAAGTTATCTTATTATTTAATATTTTTTGATAATTAAAATGTCAAAGCAAAGATAAATATTTGAAAAAACCGCAACTTTCTAGAATTATTCGAAGCGTATATTATTAAAAATCATAATGAATTGTTTAAACAATTATGTTTGTTAAGTTGAATTAATTATTACATCACTTGATTTAGTTGATGAATTAACAAAACTAGACAATTCAAGAAAAAAGCGCAACTGTTCTATCACTACTCTAAGAAGGGATAGTTATCAAAAATAATAATTTGTTTAAACAATTAGGTTTCTTAAATTAAATTAATTATTTTATGAAACTTTCTCGTATTATTAGAAAAGAATATCATTTAAAATGATCATAAATTGTTTTTAAAAAAATTTGTTATCTTGAGTTAATTATAACCTCTTCCTAATTTAAAAATGGAAAATTAAAAAAAAAACTCGAACTTTACATCTATTCTGGGGATCACATTTGAAGAGTAATTTTTGATTCTTATTCTATGGCCAACTTAAAAAAATTGCGCTGCAATTTTTTCTTTTAAATTATTGCTCGATTTTTTTATTTATTTTCATTTTAAATTTAAATAATAATTTTTTTAAATACTTGAGAACATGTCCAGAAAATATTTTAATCTTCAATCAGTCCAATTATTTTTTTAGCAATGTAGTCGAACTTTCAACCAAGCGGTTGTATTTTTGACCAAAAAATTTAACGTTTTAAAAAAATAGATGAATTTTCAGATAAAAGAGTAAATTTGAAACGAAATATTTGAACTATTAACTAAAAACAATCAATTTTTAATTAAAACTGGAATAATTAAATTCGTAGTTAAAGAAATTAGTTTTTAATTAAAAAATGTGGTTTTGAAAAAGAGATGAATCTTTGCGTAATAAACTGGTTAAAAAACAAATCAACTTTTAAACAGGCAGTTTAATTTTTAACCAAATATATATATTTTTTTGAATAAAAAAGACGCATTTTTAAACAAAAAATGAAATTGTTAAATTTTCAATTATAGAAGTTAATTTTTAACAACAACAAAAATATCAATAGAAAATGTAATAATTGAATCATCAGAAAAAACGATAAAGTTTTAACCAAAAATGAAACAATTACATTTTCAGTTTAAAAAAATTCAGTGAAAGAAATAAATCGTCAGATAATAAATATATTTTTAACAAAGCATTTCAACTGTCTACCAGGAAATTGAATTTTTAATCAAAGATATAATTTTTTCACTCAAAAAGACAAATTTAAACAATCAAAAAAGAAATATTCGGATTTTCAGCAAAAAAAGAGTTAATTTTAAACAAAAAAGATGAATTACCAATTAAAAAAATTTAATAGTTGAAATTAAAAATAAAAACTATGAGTTTTCAAACAAAGAAGATAAATTTGAAATGAAAAATGTAATAGTTGAGTTTAAAACTAAAAATAATTAATTTTAAAATAAAAAATCAATTGTTGAATTTTTCAATGAAAAAAACACTACTATGTCCATTTTCAGAAGAACTATTACATTGAGAAATTTTTTTTGAAAATGTTGATAATAAATTGAAGTATGAATTAAAAATATAAATTTGAATATTAAAAACAAAATTTATTTGATGAAAATATTTTATTATTGTATAGCTAATTTACAAATATAATTGGTGCATACACTTAGGAAATAAAAAACAATATATTTTTACAACAAATTGTATGGTTTTTAAATATTTCTAAATTATTTTTTTAAAAATTCAAGAATTTTTTTGCTGTATATGCTTTATAGATAATTAAAAATTGATTTTAGCGATATAAAAAAGCCCGAGAAAAAATAAATTTTGTTAAATAAACAATTTTTATATGTTTAAATAGATATCCCAATCAAGAATATTTTCTCTACTAAAAATGCTTTGATAATTAATTAAATCATGATTTTTATAAGTATAATTATATATTTATGTC
>JAAAKG020149454.1:0-10047 GCA_010014905.2 Druon quercuslanigerum
GTGTGTTAAGGAATAGGAAGAAGGTGAAAGAAAAAAATGTAAACCCTTAGGGGACACATTAGAAGCTTCCACTAACTGCAACTAATCAAATCATCATGTCAAATGAAGAAATCATGTCAAAGGATGATGACGATCCAGTCTTCTCCTTTGTAGTATTCGAGATAAATGTTACGCTGTGCATGGACCAATACCATAAGGCCGCAGTGGAAGTTCTAGATCAAATCAAAGAGAAGTTTAAATCATCAACGAGTAGAGCTAAGAAAATTCAAATTCACACACTTGCTCCAGCGTCTCGGAGCTTATTCTTATCAACAGAGAAAAAAAATTAGGAAACAAAGTAAAAAAAATGTCACTTAAAAATGTGTCACAAAAATTTTGTTATCGACATTAGAAGAGTTAAAAATCGCCGAAATAGACTATATCAACGAAAATCCCAAAACTTTCACCCCCTTCCCCTCAGTCAATACTTATCCGAATTACAACATTCCCCTAATATTCCCTAATATTCAAAAGCACAACACTTTGCCTAAGTTTAACATAGATCGGACAACTCTGACTATATGAGTTGGTACATTTGAGAAGTAATGCCCCATATATGGGATATTTACAAAGTATCGTAGAAAAGATTTATTTCAAACATTCTTTCTTGATACTCTAAAGTAATTGATCCTAATCGGAAAGATATTCTAAATTGGAATGAAAGCTTTTAATGTGTCTCCTAAGGACTTACATTTTTCTTGTACCTTCTTTCCTATTCCTTTCACACCTCCTACACACTTACTTGGTGATGGGAGTGGGACCTACAGTTTAAGGTGGGTTCCGAACCACCAAGAGTAACAGCCTTAAGTATTTAAAAAACCTTTTTCTCTTGAGGTATCGGTCCTACGACTCTCCGGAGATGAACAACTTCCTTACTAGGCTAGTGTTCACCGCATGGGCCACCGAAGCACTTGCAGAGTGCGAGACGGGAATCGAAGCCGCAATCCGACAGAGTGGGTACAAAGTCTACGCTTTAGCCGCCACGACTATCGTCCCAATAAGATATTCTTAGTTAATTTTGTAAACAAAATTGAGGCTATTCTTTAAAAAATAGCAAAAAGCCTATTCGGTGATAAATAGAAAAAAAGTCTATTCCTTTAAAAATTGCCAAGCTTTGAATCTGTTTATGAAAATTGTTTAATTAACAATGCTTAGGAATTGACCAAGCATTATAGAAAAAAGTTATCGAAAAGATATTCTTAGTTGACTCCGTTTTCTTTAAAGCTATAAGCCAAAGACGAAAAAATTGGATAAACTTGTTTAAATTCGAAAAATAATTCAATTTTTAATGTTGTCTAAAAATAATAGCACAGGATTAATTCATATTTTTAATTGTTTAGGATTACAATATTTTCCGAAAATGTAACTGCAAGTTAAATGAAATAAGATCTAAACGTTTATAATTTTTTATTGTTAGTTAAAATTAGAAGGACATAATTGTCTTGGAGAATCGAAAACAAAATAAAATTCTAAACGCTCGTAGTTTGAATTGTGTATTATTCTAATAAAAAAAATTGTTTTCGAAAAAAAGTGAGGCAGCCATATTTTGAAAAGAAACATTTAGAAATAAGATAAATTATTAGTTACAATTGCAATTTTTTCTTTAAAAATAACTAGTCAAGGATAAAATCATATCTCCAGTTGCTTAAGATTTCAAAAATTTCAAATTTGAATGAAGTCATAGTCGTTGACAAAAAAATAGCACAGGATGAATTTATATTTTCAGTTGTTTAAGATTGCAAAAATAGTTACAATCATAAGGACTTTTTATTCGTTGAAAATGTAACTGAAAGTTGACTAACATTAAAGTCTAAACGTTCATAACGTTGTACTTTTTAGTTAAAATTAGAAAGATATAATTGATCTTTGAAATAAAAAAATGAGGCTATATAATTTTAAAAAGAAACATTGAGAAATGAACTAAAATATGTATTAAAACTGTAATTTTTTCTTTAAAAATAATTAGCCCTGAATTAAGTCATATTTTCAATTGCTTAATATTTCCAAAATATTTGACATTTGAAAAAAGTCATAGGCGTCGAAAGCTTGAAAGCTATTTAACTTTTAAAAAAATTTAAAAAAGAACAAATGATGAATACATTAAGATGTTTTAAGATTAAATAATTGTTTTCAAGGAACAAAAATTAACGCTAGACGAATTCTGTACAGACCTATACTATGCACTACGTGAGGCCTATTTGTGTGATACACCCCTACTCCAATTTGTACACGCCCTGAGTACTTATATCTAAAACCTCACATAAGTTACCAAATGTCGTTGAGGAGAGGGGGTGTCGTATCCCGAACGAAGTTACACCAATCGCCGCTATTCCTGACAGATCGACATTTGTTTGAGCTACGTAATTATTTGAAGAATTTACTATGTTAGCCACACTTCATAAGGGTACAAAGGTACTTCCCTCAGAAAAATAAACAGAGTGCTGAAATTCTGATTGAGACATGCACTAATAGGCCGAACCTCGGCTTGGAAGTTGAGATAAGGAGGAGTTGATTGTGTATCAACTCCATTTGTGGTATCAAAGGGGGTTAGCGTATTTTGCCACTTCATATTTGTACTCAATGTTTCTTGAATTTTCCTGCGGAATTCGATTAATTTGCGGACTAATTTCTGTCATTCTTCTCATGGATACTGTACTCGTATTAGTAGTAATTGCCACGCTAGAAGTTGACTCCCGAACCCTGTCCTGAGCCTCACTAGTTTTCTGAGGGTTTTTTCCGTAACTTTAACATTGTAGATTGCTGGTGGCATAAACTCGGTAAGCATATGCTCCACCTAACTGAAAAAGGTCCCATACCATTCGTTTTGATGTATTTTTCGTTATTTGCTAACGAATAGTCAAGGGGAATTTTACAACTCCCTGGCTGAAAGGCAACCTGATTTGACGTATCTTTATTGACATCTATCCACCTCGCCTCCTCTAAGAAACTTCGGAAGTACAGGCTACCTCTATTCAATACAACATCTCGTGTACCCGTATTGTTCATCTAGCCATGATTGCCATTAATGATAAAGAGAAATTCAATTAATTAATTAAATAGTAGAAAGTAAATTTTGCCTATCTTACAAATTACCTTTACTTCGATTCTTAAAAAAATTGAAATAGAAATGTAAACTTTTCCTTTTGAAAAGAGGGTGATACTACACTAAGTACCGATTTTTCGCCTAGCTTTCCTGTAACTTCGTACGTGCAACTTCACCTGCTAAAATGTAAGCGCGAAAAGAATACACTAACAAATATGCACATCTAAAAAAAAAAATTACTACGATCCATTTGAAATTATTGATGCAAATACATTTCAAAATAGTTCCCTATATAAAATAAAATCCCTCGAGTTTTTTTTTCTTTTTGCCCTTCGAACATTGGGCGCCACTTAAAACGAAATTCTTTCTATCTCCTTCTAGGAAAATGGTTTTGCGCGAAGTGCTCAGAGCCACTTCATAATAGGAATTATAAAAAAAAGGGAGTGGCTTGGCTCAATTGTCGGCAAAGGTGTAGGAGGGATCTTCTCGCGTATAACGACAGAAATAAGGAATATTTAATAAACGGAGGTATAAATATATTGATTTAAGAAAGCAGAATAAATTCCCTTTTGAGACTTATATACAGCAGAAAAGGAGATAACATAGATAAAAAGAATTCCGTGATTATGGAAACTTCTACTAAAACGAACCGGACATTTGCAAACAGACAAATAAGAAGTCTTATAACTTTAGGAACCGGGCTACCGAAACTTTTGTGAAATTTGAACCGGAGCTTGTATCAGTCCTGCATGGGACAAATTAAAACATTAGATACACCTATCAAGCACTTAATAATTTGTTCATCTTACATTGAGGAGACAAACTATAATTCCGCTTCAAAACCGCTCAAATTCATGAATAAAATTAACAAGGCAAACGGAGCGAAGGCGAGCAAATGAAATTTTACAATTTCCCAACTAACCTGGGAGTGGTGAAGAAACGTAAACACTGGTACGACATTGTTACAAAGAGGCTTTAACAGGCTTGATACTCTCGGTCACCAAGTACAGGCCGTGCGCAAGAGGATTGTGCAGTCACCCTCTTGGCGTTTCCGCAACACGTTAAACGTAACGTTTCGCGCCTTTAGATAATTTTTTACTCAGATTTTGCGCGCTCTCTGTTAGGGTGCGAGAACGCCCGACCGTGCTTTTCCGCATCCGTCGGCTGCTAGAGGATGATGACTGCGTTGTTCAATGAATCGCACTGGTGCCACCATGTTCGATATTAGTAATCGCGGAAGCCCGTTTTCCCTCGCCCTTTAGAAGAACCACAACATAAAAGTATTTTGCAGTAAAAACCTGCAACATTACAACATATTATTAAAAATAAACACTTTAGTCTTTCACTACTCTGCTAACTTCTTTATGGATTAATTCGTTTTCCCTTTCATATTAAGTAAATGAGTCAGTCTCAGCCCACGGGATTCGAAAGTAAAAAGCGTTATAATTTCATATGTCTTCAAATAGTTTAGAATCCTTTTATTTTTATTGTTTCTCATTAAAAAGTGCTCTAATTTTAAAATGAACATGGAATTATAATTTTAATTATTCAACTTGAAACATTTTAAATTTAAATTATGGCATTTAATTGATAACTGTTCCATTTTTTAGGTGATAAATTTGATACGTTACTATCCTGAAGGTTTCATTTTCAGATAATGCCTAATTTTGAAGCACTTAGAATTAGACTCACTCAAATTAGAAGGCTTCCATTAGTTATTCAATGCTTAAACTTGAAATTGAGAATTATTTCATACAAGATCAAAGTGCAACTTTTCTATGCCTGTAAAGAGTGAAGAAAGTTAAGAGTTAACAATCCACGAGCGTCGAAAAAATCTTCGCGTATGCAGACATCGGAAATTCTATTGGTTTCTTCTCTAGATACCGGGTTAAAAGAACTTTCTCCCCGCTAAGGAATCAGCTTTTTCACGAGTATCAGCGACATTGGACAAGGTAAAGTCTTTAACAAGTTGTGTACTATCGTTAATACAGACTAATGCGCAGGCGCGAAGAATTCCGTACGTCCGCGTGTTGTAAACGCCAACTTTCTTCTCGCTTAACCGACATAAAAGTGGCATTTTGATACTTATGTGAAGTACAATATCGTGTGCTAGGCGGGAGGAATTAGTCTTTTCTAACGAGTGTTAAGTCCAACTTACCTCCATCATGTCACACTGTACTACTAATATTTTTCTGCATGCTAGAGGCCACCCTGAAAATATTTGAACCGAAATTATTTTTGAGTGTGTAGTGTGTGAGTTAAAACGCGTACAATAATAAATTTACCATTTTTACAGGAGAGCCGTTAAGCAAGGATGATGATAAACGTCCTTATGTATGGACGTTCAAAAAAGTGTTTGGAGAGGCGAAGAGGCTCTTGTTTAGAATGCCAAACATGTTTAATAAAGTCATACCAATTCCCAAAGCTAAGACGCCAATTATAAAGTTTTGCAACGTATCGACAAACATTTCTTGTGACTTGTCTTTCAGAAATAGTTTGGGTGTTCATAACAGTCTTCTCATCAAACACTACCTATCGTTGGACGTTCGCCTCAAACCACTGATGTTGGTAATTAAATACTGGGCGAAGCACTGCGATATTTCGACTGAAACGCGAGGAGGACGGATAACAAACTACGCTCTCGCAATGTTGTTTATTTTCTATCTTCAACAAACTAATGTCAGCTTGGTACCTCCTGTCATAGACCTAAAGAGGCCTTGTCAACCCCAAATCATTGAGGGCTGGCAAGTGAACTTTGATAAAACTCTTCGCCATCCTTTATCTGATAAGAAGAACACGATTCCTGAGTTACTCTATGGGTTTTTTAAATTGTATGCTAATTTCAACTTCAAGCAAAATGTTATTTGTCCTGTGGATGGTAATGTCTACTCAAAAGATATTTTCAAGGACGTTAACAGCCTCCCGGAAAGTATGAACAGGTATTTTAGTTTTCACATCTTTGAATTATGTGTTTTATTCTAGAATTTAATGGCAAATTATTTTCTGTATTGAAAATCTTAAATGCTCTAATCAGTTAGGGACAGGAGAAATCGGTGGTTGCCAACTGTTTACGAAGTCTAAACCATTTCTTAATATTCATGATTTAAATTGCTGTCTCGTAAAGGAGGCTTTGTAACAGGGACCCGACAGAAGTTGTTAGTTGTAGGACGGGCGAGAAGCCCCTGAGGAGCTCCCCTAGCGCTTAAGCTATAAAATCTATTGTGCCATAGACTTAACTATTCACTTTCAGTAGTTCACCCCAGACCTGTTGAAGTCTAGTAGGTTAATCACTGATCAAGTTGTGTTTCCTCAGGTTCTATAAAATGAGACCCAAGATTTTGCTGTCGGAGCCTAACTGGTGCCGGGCACTGGCAGAGTATGTGCTGGGATGATTACCTGAACTTTTTTGTGGGGATATACTCCATTTTGTGCATAAGATAGTTTAAGTGGTTGTGTCCAGTAAGAACTTGAACCACTGTTCTTATGCCGTTCTTGGGTAAACCCATGATTACCCTAGCTTCCTCCATTCTGTACGTATAGCCCATTAATCATTTCGCCTGTCGGAAACCCCGGATTTGCTCCCAGTATTCCCGATGCTTTGTACGGATTCAGCCTTTTATGGCAAGATTGATGCAGCAAGACGCTAGTCCCATTACCGTTTCCGGTCCTATGTACTCACGTGCCATGCCGCATTTTGTCAGATCGTCCGCTGTTTGATTGACCTTGATCTCTGTGTGACCAAAGATGTCCAGTTCTGATGTTATATCTGGTTTCCCTGCCGCAGTAAGTGTCGCTTGGCTATCCGAGCAGGTCGTAGTCTGCATGACAGCAGCATTTTTTGTTAATAATAATATTCCAGCACTGTGAAGGACGGCTAGGACCTCCGCCTGAAAGACAGTAGCATGTCTCCCAAGTGAGACTCCTACCCCCCCTCCTTCTCCCGTTGTCATAGATTCCTGCTTCTGACCCTCCTCCCCTGGAACTATTTGTATACCAGATTTCGCTACAAATCGGCAGTCTTTTGATGTCGCTCGGGAGCCAGTAGACAGCGGTCCCATGCAGAAGCCTTTTAGGCCCTAGACACCAAGTCAACCCAAAGGATCTCCTGCAAATCCAAAAAGTCATGATAAACTTCGGGCGTTTGGTCTCCAGGTGCTTCGCCCACTTCAGTTTGCTATCTAGGATCACTCCCCGATACCTCGATATTTACCCGAATCTGAAGTCGTCAATCTACCACCACAAAATACAGGAGCGTAAACTTATGGCAATTTGTAGTTGCGTGTCCAGATAAGCCGCTCTGACCTAATTACAAAGTAAGCTACATAGCCCTGGGTATAGTACACCTCTTTATTTATCCTGCGAAGGAGGCCATCCATTACCATGCAACACAGGAGGGGCAACAGGGCACCCCCTGTGGATTCCCCGGTGGCACATTCCTTAGACTAGTCTTTCACCCTATCTGGTTCCGAGACTCCTTCGGCATAGCGTGCCTTCTATTTACCATACTAGCTGGATTGACACGCCACACCTCAAGAACTCTCGACAGATGACTCCTGGAGGAGTTGTGCTGAAGGCGCCCTATATAATAGCTTCTCCAACTTCTTCAAAATAAGATACATTAGGCTGGTCTGTCTTAAATCTTTTGCAACAGTGTACCCCTCTCAGGTTTAGGAATGAAGGCCACTCTACCTTTCTTTTATGCTGATGGAACCTGTTTTAGCGCAATGCTTGCCCTACATAATTTTGACAGTGGAGGGAAGAGCAAAACATGCCTTTTTATTAAAGCGCTGAATAGATGCCATCCGCGCCTGGTGATCAACCCTGCGGTCCATTTCACGTTTTTGCTGTCAACGACCTTGGCGGTCGAATTCCAACCGACCTTTTCCAAATCTTAATCCCAGCCTTCCTTCTGTTGGTCGCTTCTTTATTATATTTAATTTTATTCATACTGGGCCATCTTATTGATATCCCAGCCTGAAGGCAGTTTAGTTACATTTTCTCTGTTGCACAACGCTCTTTTTACGGAGTTTCTCCAGATAATCCACGGCGTGCTCCAACTCATCAATTTTACCATAGTCTGTGGGAAATTTCGCAAGCCTCCCCTTGATTTCCTTTTTATATGAGCGTCAAAGTGTATTTTTATAGTTTAAGATGTTTGACACAGCCGGTTTTCTAAGAGTTAGCTTAAACAAGAAATTTTTTGGTCCAAAATAGATTCCTCATCGGTAACTCTCCAGGCCACTACCTTGCTCCTCAGTTCATGCGATTATAGAATAAAATCGAGAACCTCACTCCTTTTTTTATCTGAAATGTGGAATGTCACTCCTATCCAGAATCTCCAGCTCATTGTGCCAAATTGAAGTTACACCTCTTTGAGAGGTGGGGGTCCCTCAGCATCGCCTGGGAAATAATCTAAGGCAATAAGCATCTCTAGTCTTTCTCCGCTACTGTCCCCGAATATCACCATAATAACGGTGAGATCTCTGGAGCAGAAGTTAGGCACCAAGATTATATACATACCCTTCACGGCTATGCATGGCCATGGCGTTTTTTCGTGCCACATCTTGACAAGCCCCTAATCCTTTCCCTGTATAATCAGGGTTTTTGGGTAAGGATAATCCCTTCCTGCACCACTGAAATGCGTCTGGCTAGAACCTCCAAGGAGCCTTTGCTGCGTTGCACATTTATCTGGATCCCAGCTGCATTATTATGATTTCGCACCGCTTCTAGTGGATTGCCCTCTAAGGTGTTTTGTGAGGCCTGTTCAAGGATTTATTAAACCTGGTGCTATTCAACTCTTGACACGGCGATTACATCGTAGCTTGGGGGCTCGCGCACTCAATACTCCAGGAGGCTTTGCTAGAAGGATAGCTCCTTAGTTTAAGTCCCATTGGCTAGAGTCTGTCAGTTTCCAAGAGTATTTGCACTTTGCGTTACAGCCTCTCCGGTTTAGCTATTTCAGATCTATAATCCGATGAGAACCGTAACCCCTTTTACGAATTACAAAGTTCCGCGATCTCTTGGGAGAGGAACCGACCAAAGCTTTCGTTCCATTTCATTACTGCCAATATAAACAAAATAATTTTGATCAAATCGTTAATTTAAATTGAGAAATTACAGAGATTTGACAAAATCTAGAGATAGCAGATTAAAAATTTGCAAAAAAATAATTTTTTTCTTTTTATAACAAATTTGAACGAAAGTTTCGGTCGAGTACCTGTTTTTTATCTATTAAAATTTTCGAACTTAATTATCTCAAATTATCCATTTTTCAACAAAAAAGAGGTTATGGCCAATTCATTTAATATCCGAGATTGCCGAAAAATAAATTGGAATTTAAAAAAAAAATTGAGTTATTCACAGTGTTGGCAGTAATACCAGACCCTGACATTTTTTATTTCAAACTCAGGATAGTGCTAAGTGGATATAATTTGATAGAAAATTTATAGGTATCTGTAAACAAAAAATTTTATCTTTTAGAATGTTTCAGCTCTTAATTTTCCCTCAAGTTTGTCGTTTATAAGTACATTTTGTTAAATATTGGTAATATAGCAATGTAATGCGTATCAGATTTCTCTTTTTTGAGAAGATGAATTGATTAATGTATTTATGAACACTCTATAGTCTAATGAAGTTACAATATGTGCAGATTTGTCCATTTATCTAACATTTGAAAAAGAACTAATGCTCAATTTTTGAAATACAACAGTATTTCAAGTGTTTTAAAAATTCTTTTTGATGAAATGAATATATTGAACTAAGGGGTGATTCAACATTCTTGAGACTAATTTCAGGCACGTGTAAAATTGGAACCCTAAAAAATATGTGAGTGTAGTAGCTTATATTTTATAATTTTATTTTGAGTTATATTTTCGATTTAACGCAGCTTACAATATGCAACATTGTATTGAATGATGAGAGAATTGAACAAGTTGATAAATTCGTATACCTTGGTAGCTTATTTA
>JAAAKG020149455.1:0-10047 GCA_010014905.2 Druon quercuslanigerum
CTCTTTCTAAATTTTTTTCTTCTTGTTTTTTTTTCTACTTCTTTTTTTTCTGATCGTCTAAGTAACTTTGATAAACTCTGTGTGCTCCTCGGCTCATCTTTAAGAGATCATCAGTGATATCGTGAGAAGAAAAATACCGGTTTGCTGCTTAATAACTTATACGGTTCTATTCTATATTGGGTTAGGTTAGTATGCGTTGCGCGAGACGCCTAGCGGTGAGTATGTTACGCACACTCGACACACCAATCACTATACGTATAAAATTTTTTCGGTCTTGTTTCTGATTTAATTTCATGTGTCATCCACTTAAAAAAGGGGAAAAGGGGGATAAATATTCGATATAGGGGAAAATAGGGGACACGGTTGCATCCCTGGGATTAACTGCGAAGGCAGAGGCTGGCAAGGCGAGGCATAGCGAGAAAATAGCGTCATGCGTGCGAGGCGATGCGAAGCGAGGAAGGCGAAGTCGGCTTACAAATAATTTGCGGATGGATGTTAGTTTTTAAAAAGTTAGTTCTAAGAAAATTCTGTATCTGGCATCTACTACAGATGTCAGTATATACAGCTGAATTCCTTTAATTAATTTATGAGTTACGCAACTTTAATTCGACAATCATAAAAATTTTTATAACGGAAAATCGTGCATTATCAAGTTTTAAAAATTCCTTTTATATTTAATGTTGCTGAAATGAATTAATTTAAGGAATTCAGGCCTACAGATAACAATAATTAATATTTTTACAATATTTAATCAGAGTATTTGAATATATTTCTAAATAGTAAGTATTCCTTTCAGCGTTCCTTCTTACGATATTTATTCCTTAAAATCAACTTCTGATGGTGCCGTGGGACGACTATAGAGTCAGAACGGAGTTGACTGAAATGACTCCGGACAAGTGCAACTATGGAGTTCTTTTCCGAGAGTTACATTATAACTCTTTTTCCTCTACTCTGCTCACCGTTTACTGAAAACGGTGGGACTTTTATAGGGTATTCTTCGGAGTTAATTTTAACGGTTGGAATACGAATCAGAAGATCTGGAAGAATAAGTGCCGTTCAATCTTGAATTTCCTTTATGCTCTATACTGATGGGATATTTTGTGCCACTCGAGGCATCCAGGCAGGCCGAACTTTTAGCTGAGACTGCCTTCCGACAAATACCTTAAGGTATATTTCTGGATTTCTTTATCAGCTTGTTTTCAAATTGACCTTCAAATGATCTTGAATCTGATGTGATGTTAACGGGCCTCGGTTTCGGAATCACCGAGGCCAAAAGCCCTAGGCTACCCTGGTCAAATCTGCTGATGAAGCTTAGATATTTTGTATTTATATACCCCGCACACGAATAAATAGTAACACAACCCCGTGCTCCCCTATAAAGGCGAGTAAAAAGGCAAACAATGATAAATAAGTGTAGAGGTAGTTAATAGAGAGTTGATAGTGTATTTTATTAACCAAATACAAGTTTGAAAAGGCCGAATCTCTCCAAAAATGCTATTAGCAAGTGTTGGTATTTTCAGTATTTGAAGGGGTGACACGGGGAAAGTACGGGGGTGAGGGTTGGTTTTTAAGTATGGAATCGACTCACTATTGTTAGTAGATACTTAAAAAAAATATCAAATAAATTAGGCTAAAGCCCGCCCAAATCGACCCTTCTCCTTTATGAAATCTATGAAATTTACGAAAAATGATTAAACATATCGGAATTCCTGAAAGTGTTTGAAATTGATGAAATCTATCAAATTCATGGAAATTTGAAGGGTGGAAAGGCGGTAACTGATAAATTTTTAAAAGTGGGGCTTTTGTTGCTAGAAAATTTTCAAAAATTCAAATACACATCGTGTGAAAAGCATTTGTTCGAAATCATATTTTTAATGGTAGCAATACCACAAAGTTACATTTTCAAATCCATAAAAATATAGACTTTTATGCTTAAACTATTTTTGATGATATTTCCGAAAGGCATATATTTCAATATCTTCATATTTCAACAAAAAATGTAAATTTGATTATTTATCACTACCTAGAAGCAAAAAATCGTCAATCAGACTGTGGCACCGTTCACTGAACATTTATTTTCTCGGAACTGTCTAACTTTTTTCGTTTTAACTTTTTTTATCCGTGTTCGTCAACTCAAGATGTCGGTGACATGTCAACATAAAAAAAATGAAGATTATAATTTTACTTTTCCAAACCCATGAAATTTTAATCTCAAAACTAAAACTTAATTATCTCAAAACTGAATGATTTTTTATCAAACTTTTACCCTCTAAATTCGGTAACTCAAATTCTCGAGAACGGATCATCAGTTCATTTTTTATTAAGTATTGAATTTCTTATCTTCTTCTATTGAAATTCTTATCTAACTTCTTTTTCAATCAAAATTTTTGGTTTCACAGTTGCCATTTTTTCCAGTTACCTCATTTTGTCTTACCACCGTTCAATTATGGAAATTCATGTAATGTATGAGTTTCTAAAAATGTTTGAAATTTATGAAAATTTATGGAAATTTATCTGTGTTTGAAGTTCAGGGGCTCTATTCTCGAGTTTTTTTCGTATAAGAATCTTGCAACTTTTGAAAGTGACAGGAGCGAGAGTGTTAAAAGCAAATGTTTTTTACGAACTGATACAGGAAGTGGATTATGTATTGTTTAATTGGTTTAAAATTTGCGAAATTAGGGAATATTTTATCCTTTTTAATGTTCAAATTCTTTGGAAATGTTTCGTTTAGAGGTTTAAGAATAAATAGTTCTAAATTGTAGGTACATTCCATTATAAATCTAATGAGAATATGAATAGAAAGTTCAAATTCGGCAAAATTTGCCGGAAATGTCTACACTTCCTAATTTATCAGAATATAATCATAGTTTAATATAATTTTCGAAAGTCATCCGGTACACAGACGACACCAATGACAACAGGAGGACGACGACAGACAGACATCGAGGTAAAAACTTTTTATTTCTGACATGAGGCCTCAAAATGTTGACATTTTCTGAAATCTGCAAAAATCAGTTTTCATATGAAACTAATACCTTTTTATTACGGATTAGAATCTAGTGATTCATTATTTTTTGTGCGTTCAAAATTTGAAATTTCAATTATTCTGTTAAACAAAATTCGAAAAGTTGTTTCGCAAATCTTGTAGAGCCTTGAAAAAATATTTTTTTCTTCTTTGATTGCTTCCCAAATCACTATTTGTTTGGCTCCACATGTTAATTTTCGTTTGGTTTTTGGGGTTTTCAAAATGCTATAACTTTGTTCATTTTTATTTTATCAAAAAAAGTCATGGGGATCAATTGTTCCAATTTGTATCTACTATAAAGAGCTATCGATAAAATTTTTAAATCTTGAATAAAAGTGGTCTCAAAAATGTTCAAAATGCTCTAAATGGTTGGTTAAAGAACTCGATCTTTCTCTTAGGTCCCTCAAACTGTGTGCCAAAGCACAATTCAATCCGATTAGTCATTCGAAAGTTATCTGGTAAACAGACGATGGCAACAATGATGACACACAGACAGACTACGACGTAAAATCATTTCTTTCTGACTCAGGAGGCCTCGAAACGTCGATATTTTATGAAATCCGCGAAAGTCAGTTTTCACATAAAACTAATACCTTCTCTTTATGGATGAGAATGTAATAATAAGATTAAATAAGTTAAGTAAGGTAATGGATTGAAGATCAGATTTTCGTTAGTCTTGACTTTTCTGTCCAATCGAAATTAATTTACCTACAAAAATAACAAAAACCAGTCTACAATTTTATTTGTCTACCTAACCTCAATTGCACTGACAGTCATATTTTTCTACACTAATATCATATTGCACAGAAATATTAGTAAAAAATTTTTACATTATATTTATTGCACAAATATTTAGTATTCTTCTAAAACTAGAGCTGAAAATAGAAATAAAAGTTGCTGTAATAAATTTACCCGGCCCACGTTCTAAAAGCGAAAGCATTCAATTTTTAAACCATCCACGTGTTTGGTGCATTTCACACACGACTCTACAAACTATTTAAATGGTTCAAATTGTTTGTTACAAGTAAAGCACTAGAATTTTGCTGCAAGTTAAAACATGGCAACGCTGTTAAGTATATTCGTATACGAATAACTCGACTCACAAACTCGAAGAGTGCTCGAGAATGTAACTTCCCTCTTGTATACGTAAGTTACCATTTGAAACTTCACGTATACGGAAATTTTCGAACGAACTCGAGAATAGAACCCATGAAAGTTCAAATGAACGAAATTTTTTACTGATGACTTTGCAAACCAGGAAAAGTGGTCAAATGATTGTAAATTTATATTGGAAATAATTTTTTATTGAAAAAAAATTATCATGCATAATTGAAATTGCAGTTGGAACAATATTTATGGGTAAAATAGAAATTTCGAATAATATTTCGTTCATTTGAACGTTCAGAACTTCGGGCACATGAAATTTATGTAAATTTAACAAATTTTTGGGAACATATGAAACTTTATGAAATTTGCGAAAATTTTCACATTATTTTTACTCAAAAAATACATTGCCCACATCAAGTTGGTAGTTAGGCGTATACTTTAAACAATGAATTACACAAATAATAGGAATTTTTGAGCAGTTTGATGTCGAAATGTATGAAAAATGTTGTCAATAAAAACAATGGCGACAAATAATTGCGTAAATAAAAGAGATTTTAAACTTCAGGAAAAACCGAAGTTTATTTAGAAAAAAAGGCGAAAAAAGTGCCTAATGTGTGGCGACCCAGCCCATTGTTTACATCTGTCGGCACTTGTCATCTTCGAAAAAATGTTTAAGATACAAGTTATAATCACGGAAAGAGCAAAATTAGTGCACAAATAAATGAAAGAGCACAGTATTAAACAGCATAAAAGATGGCTGAAATGCAGGAAACGATCATTTAAATGAAAAAAAACGTGATTAAGTAGAAAGGTTAGTTGTGGTTATGTTTATAGCAGGTATTAATATTTTCCTTCATTCATGAATATCTTTACTAAAATATATTTACGTATTAAATTGAAAATCGTAATCGGGTATTCGAACTTCCTAAATGTATTGATAAAAATAAAATGAATTTAATATTTTTACTTAAGCACGAAAAACTATATTATATTTATGTATTTATAACCACTTTATATGGCTCCATTCTACAACTGAATATTCGCCTTCAAACATAGGAGTTTTATTATTTGCAGAATTTGCAGTTCAGAACTTTTCTGAGTTCATATTTAATATTCATATACATATATTATTACACAATGTTACATTTTCTAGTATCTTCATTCTTCAAATTTCTTCATTTTAAATCATTTTTTAATACCTTCCCGGTAAAACGAATATAATAATAAATTATCCTTCTTTCATACACATCAACTATAAGTAGAAGTACTAAATACATTTTATTTTTAAAAGAAAATTTAGGAAGTACGACAACCTGTTGACAATGTTTGATTTAATAAGTAAATAAATATTAACAAAGATACTCAGGAATAAACATAACCTTAACTAGTCTTTCCACTAAATCATATCTTTTTCCTTTTAAAGGACGATTCCTGATTTTCAGCCATTATTTAAGCTGTCCAATAGTGTGCTCTTCCACTGACTTGTGCACTAATTTAGCTCTTTCCGTGATTTTGGCTTGATTTTAAAACATTTTTTCGAAGATGAGAAGTGCCAACTGATGTAAACAATGTACTTTTCGCACTTTTTTCGCCGGTTTTTTTTCTAAATATACATCCGATTTTTCCGACGTTTTAAATCTCTTTTATTCACACAATTATTTTTCACTATTTTGTTTATTAACAACATTTGCCATACATTTCGACATAAAATTGCTCGAAAACTCCGGAAATGACATAAATTCCAGCACGTGCGCGTCGGTGACGTTTATGATAAAAAGGTCTATTGAATAGCCTCGCTTTGGTTTGAAATTTTGGTAGACGAAAGGCATGCCCCCGAAAAAGTGTCAAGCGATAAATATAGACTAGATGTTTGGAATGCTAGAGGTTTAAATGATCTTAAAGAAAGAAAATTCCGAGAAACAATGCACATAAGGAAGAGAGTAAAACAGCCTTTCAAGTAGCATAAATTCGTTTCTTCCAGATTTTTATTGGTTAAAATAAAAGTGGGAATCAGAATATTACTTATCATTGTGTGCTACTGTAGGAGATTGCGATCATGGAGAAAGAAAAATTGTACTGGAAGATATTCATGGATGGTTTGGAGTCCAACTTTTCAAGGACTTACTTTGAGGTGAGGCTACGGAGCAGAACAACTGCAACACAAAATTAGATACGTTGGAAAACCCGGTTGTAAGAATCCGTGCCTCTGAGTAGTATCGCTAAAATGCTTAAAAGCGACTACAAGTATTTGGCTGAAAGGCTGACCGAGTTGATGAATATATGTGGATAGAATTAGACTTTGGGAAGTCCTACAGAGTATGGAGACAATGGTCGGCTCCTAAAAGCAATACAAATATATGCAGGTAGTAAAGAGAGTGTAAAAATGGAAAACTGACAGAATTGTTTGAAATTAGGCAAGGTGTTAGGCACGGATGTGTAATGTCATCTTGGCTGTTTATTATATTTATGTGCAAGTCTCTAATAATGGCCTGTTTCGACGGAGATGTAAATTTCGGAATAGTGAAGGTGCGTGGGTTAGTGTTTGCAAATAATAAGGTTGTTACAGCACAATCTGTCGATGGCTTGCAGAAAGTGTTTAGCAGACTAAATTCTAGCATGAAGAACGTGAGCCTTACAATTAACGTAAATAAAGCAAAAATTATGGGGTTTTTTGAATCGATATAGAGATTACCAGGCATATCAACGAGGGCAGGAAAGTTGCCGGCAGTGAAGGAGCCATTTCCAGAAGTAAAAATATAATAAATAAAGCTAAAATTGAAATATACCTCTCTGTATTAACACCCCCTGTGATGTAAGGTAGCGAGACATGGACGCACCAAGAAACGGATAGGTGTAAAGATAACGCAGTCGGCATGAAAGTCCTGCGGAATATATGCGGTGAAACTATAATGGGCAAAGTCAGCGATGAGAGAATTCTCAAAGAATGTGGTGTAAAGGAAACACTGTTTGACAAGAGTGAAAGAAATGTGTTAACATAGTTTGAGAGACCGAGGAAAGAATTATGAGAAAGTGTGGACGCGATGAGACAGAAAAAGCCATATAAATACAAGAGACGGTATGAGAAAATGTAATGACGTACAAGAAACTAAAGTTGCATGCCAGGATAAGAAAGTATGGACAAAAACAGTTGATAAAAAATGTGTATTACAGAGTACCAGCGGACTGAGAGACGCCTAAATCGAAAGACCTTGGATAATAATGGGCCCGCGTGGAGATCTTTACTTACATTAGTGGACGTGATTAAAATATAGAGTCTAGTACTTTGACATGACGACTTTGTAAAGTTCTTCGCTTGCAGTGATTGGTGAAGAGATTTGTTAGCGACATGTGTTGCAATAGTGTTACGGAACGTAAGTGTTGCTTAAATGAGCCACACTACGGAAATTTTATATTGATCTAAAAATTTAGGCCTCATCCTACTAATCCTAAACCAATCTTTGAGTAAACGGGTGCAATTTTTCAGGTTAGCATCCGATCCCGGCAAAATCCTACGGTTGTCCTTATGACAATATTTTAAATATATATATAAAAGTTTGCCATAAGGACAACCGCAGGATTTCACCAGGATTGGGCTCTAATCTGAAAAAACTGCACCCAATCCCAGCGAAACGCAGTAAAATTTCAGCCATAACCACGTCTCACGACCGTGAGGTAGGTGGTTACAGCCTGTGACAGAATCAATACGACGATCCGGCAAAAGTCTCGTGCAACCTAAGGAAACGGAGCGACCTAACGACGACCGCCTTCTGCTTCGAGTGTACAACAGAAACAATTGTCTTATTTCCTTGGGAGTGTTTAGCGGCGCGATACTTAGGTTAATGCCGTAAGAGTGACAGAGATGGTAATAAAGCACTCTTAGTGCCGCAATGTGTCTTTAAATGTAGGTCGTTCCCGCATAAGTTGGAAAACTAGATAGTATGTGTCCTAGATGCTCGGGGTGTGCATGACACGCCTTACAGCTATCATCGGGAATGTCTTCGCTCAAACTGTGGCGACGGTATGTTAAGATGGAAATGACACCGTCTTGACATGCCAAAATGAAACCTTCGGTGCCCGACTTCAATTCGGGTGATTTAAGGAGAGCAAAATTTAGCGCACCCGACATTGACTGATCCTCCACATTTATGTGGAAGATGCCGTGCATTCTCTTATCGTGGAACTGTTCCCGGAAGCTTTTCTGCTGTGTTTTCTGAATCCGGGCTTTCAGGAGTGAGTACTCGAGATAGATAAGATTTGATGCATTTTGCTTATCCCTGATACTCGAGTTAAGTCCGAGTGTTTCAGCAGCCTCCACCGCTGCTTTGTACAGAAACGCTCCTTTGCCCACTTCTTCATGCTTCCTGGCCATTTTAAGAGTGTCTTCCATTTGCGACTCCATGTGCTATACCGAGAAAAATCCTGTTGTGAAGATATTCAAGATTCAACATTCCGCGACCACCTTGACGGCGTGAGATGTAGAGTTGCGGAAAAGAAGACTAAAGATGCATACGTTTCTTTATGTGCATAACCTTTCGTGTCTTGATATCAAGGGATCCGAGCTCGCTCTTCGTCCATGGAACCACTCCAAGTAAATAGAGTACTACCGGGACCGCAAGCATGTTCGTTGCAGATAGTTTGTTCTTCGTCGACAGTTCGGAAATCCAAATCTGCCTGATGATTCGTTTATATCTGCTTCGAAGAGTATTATACGATATATTCGGATACATTCGGAGAGTGCCGTATAGCGCTTCTATCGACGAGCTCAGGGTCTTCAGAGATGCCATTAAGTTTTCCTGGCTTCAAGTAAACCTTGGCCCTTTTTTCTAACCCAAATTTCATTCCTATTTCCTTAGTGTATCGTTCGACAATCCCTAGAGATAGATGTAGTTGCTCTTTATTTTTAGCATAGATCTTAAGATCATCCACGTAAAATATATGAGTGACCGTGTGCTTTTGATTTGCAAGTTTGCCGCAAAGGTACCCCTGGGAATGGCGAAGTGCTAGACATAGCAGCATTAATGTGAGGCAAAAGAGGAGTGACCTCATGCTGTCGCCCTGAAACACACCTCTCAGGAAGGTGAACCTGTTAGTTGTCACACGACCTTTTCCAGATGAGATAGTGAATCTGGTTTTCCAAAGTGGAATCAATCTCTCTATGCACCTCACGATTTACGGATGAACCTTTAAGCTTTCCGAAAGATAGATGATAAGTTGATTGGAGGTAGAATCGAAAGCTTTACGGTAATCAATCCAGGCTATCGATGTGTCACGCTGGTAGGATGCTGTATCTTTATACACACATCTATCGATAAGAAAGTTCTCCCGACATCCTGCAATGCCTTTCTTTGAGCCGCGTTGCTCATGCATTTTTGCCACACAGGTCCGATTGTCCGAACAATTCTATCATTTAGGATAGCAGTGAATATCTTATGCAGTGTGTTTAGACAAGTGATTGGCCTGGAATTCTTTGAGTCAGCTAAGTTGCCCATTTTCGACAGGAGTACTGTGCCCCCTTCCACCAATCACTCCGGAATTGTTTCTTCCGACTTCAAATATGAGGTGAAAATACGAGCCAGATGCTGATGGGTTGAAAGAAACTTCTTCCACCAGAAGGACTTGATACCATCTGGTCCCGGAGCGAAATAGTTCTTCATACCTGTCAATAAATTTTTCACCTACTCGGTAGTGATGGACATTCTTCCGTAGGTGTTGTTATGAGGGTATCACACAGCTCCTTGAAGCTATTTATGTTCTCTGAGTCTTCGTCCAGTCTATGTTAAACTTCGTAGACTTCTCTCCAAAAGACTTCGATCTCCTCTGGTTTGGGCGGGTGGTCGGCAGCAACTGGAGGGTCTTGGAAGAGTCGAGATGGGTCAGAGAGAAACTGTTGGTTTTCTCTGACCCACCTCTCTCTC